>LOJH01025986.1:11613-22720 GCA_001685095.1 Ellobius talpinus
ATGACAAATTTAAAATAAATATGATTATGTATATCTATTGAAGATTAATTTTTAATACAATAATCTGCTCAGTGTTTCCCCTCCTCCAACTCCTCTGAGATCCTCTCCACCTCTCCACCTAGCCAACTCCATTTCCTTTATTTCTCTTTCTTTAGAAAGGAAACAAACAGGCAAACAAAAGAAACCAAACAAACCAGAATAGGAAAAAAAACCCAAAGGAAAAAAACACAAGAAACACACACATACAAAACCCATACAAATATAAAATCAGGAGCCAGGCGGTGGTGGCACATATCTTTAATCCCAGGCAGGGGCAGGTAGATCTCTGTGAGTTCGAGGCCAGCCTGATCCACAGAGTGAGTTTCAGGATATGCTCCAACGCTACAGAGAAACCCTGTCTCAAAAAACCAAAAAAAATCAACCAACCAACCAACCAACCAACCAACCAACCAACCAACCAACCAAACCAAACCAAACCAAAAACCAAAATCAGAAATGTTATACATAATATACAAACAAAAGGCCAGTAAGACAAAAACAAAACAAAACAAACAAAGAAAAAAACAAAAAAACCCCCAAAAAACAAAAACCAAAAAAACAAACAAAAATCCTCCAAACAAAGCAGCATGAGTTAAAAACACCCCTGAATTCATTTTACTCCTTCTGTGCTGGCCTGGCCCTCAAGGGTGGTTTATATAGCTAGGGGGACTCTGTTGGAGCAAACTAATTTCCCATTGCAAACAAGTGTCGATTGCAGACAGCTTCCCAGTTAGGGACAGCAGTTCCTGTCTACTTTCCTCTCTCAGCGCTGGGTCCCCGTTTGCCTTGAACCTGTGCAGGTCCTGTGCGTGCTGCCACTGTCTCCGAGTTCAGACGTGCAGCATTTTGTTACCCCTGGAAGACCCCGTTCCCTTGGAGTTATCCATGCCCTCTGGCTCTTGCACTCTTCCCACCTCTTCCGCATAGCTCTCTGAGGCCCGAGGGGATAAGTTTGACAAAGACATCCCATATCCCACGAAGTCTCCCACTCCCTGCACGTTGTCCAGTTACGGGTCTCTATGTTGGTTCCCACGACCAAACCATGGACAGTAAGTCGGCAGGCAGCATTCCCGCCCTGCATGGCTTCTGTTCCAGTCCCTGCCTCCAAGTTCCGGCCTCGCTTTCCTGCCCTGACTTCCTCTAGGAGCGCTGAAGTGTGTGACCTTAGAGTTGTGGTTATAAGCGGAAATAGATCCTCTCTTCCCCAAGTTGCTTTTGGTCACCACGTTTATCGCAGCAAGAGAAACTGCAGCTAAGGCAGTAGGAAAAATCTCCTGTGGTCCAAGAAGTCAAGAAAAATGTTGCCAGTGCTTCCTGAAGTGCGGGTCCAAGAGAAAGAGAGGAGACAAGAGCGGGGCAAATGGGGCGCAATGCAACGGAGACAGCAGAGGGGAAATGTCCTTAGCGCTGGTGCGGCCATTTGCCTTCTCCTCACGTACCTGAAGGCACTGGTACAGAACTTAGCACGGCACAAGAGACCAGGAGGATATCAAATTGGATGGAGTTCAAGGACCTTTATGTCCCTGCAAGGTGAGACAGAGCTGGTACCCAGCTCTGCCCCTTTGAGGGCACTCAGCTGACTCCTTAGGTTATATGTTAAGATCCAGTTTAGAGCGGTATGGGGCGCCAGGCCTGACGCTGGCAACTGCCATTGGTAGAAAAAAAGCGAGCCTAGGACGTGTTCCAAATAACCCGTTCTCCTCCATGAACGGGGATGGTGGCGTCCGGCTTGGCTGCATGTTTCAAAGCTGCAGCAAATGTGGGCATGAATGCACCGGCAGGCTTTGGCCCTGCTTCTGGTGTGCCGGGCTGTGACAGCTGGAGACAGGAGGAGGATGGCGGAGTACGGAACGAGGGCATTTGTCACTCGGGGCCGTGTGCCTCTCCATTCCTGGCAAGCTCTGCTGCCCAGCTGTGGTGTGCAGGGAGGGGGGAGGGCACGGGGAGGGCGCAGGGAGGGTGGCAGGGAGAGGGTACCCTGCAGCCTACGTGCCCACCGAGTTCGGACGTCTCAGCGGGAGAGTGTCAACCTTGGGGAATCTATGTTACTTTGCTACCTGTGGAACTTGATTATTTCTTATTGCCTTTTAAGAAGGGCTGCAGACTGGGCACGGGTCGGCGATACTCCAAAGTGCTGGGAAGTAGTTGATGTGCCTCTGCATTCAGATGTCTTTGTAGATGCACGGAGGGAATGGGAGTCCTTAGCTTTTCCTTTAGCATCACTTTGCTTGCAGGATTTTCACCGCACGACTTCTTTCCTTGAGAAAGTTTGTGCTGGTAAACTGTGCATCATTGTTCAGCGGTGACAGAAGCTGCCTGTTAACGTCAGATTCTGATGGGACGGTGGGTGGCTGCAGCTTTGGTGAAGAACCTTTCTTTATATTTCTCTCTCATTTGGGGTCTGAGGGTGTCACCGACAAAGGCCTTGAATCCCCTGCAGTTACTATAGAGGTGTTCGTGTGTGCGCATGCGCGCATGATTTTATTTTTATTTTGTATGGTCACAAGGTAGACCATAAAATGGACCAAGTAGTCTCCTTGAAGTGTGCAGTTCTGAGGTATGACATTCACACCGTGCTGCAGACAGCCTCACCACACGCCTCTAGAAACATGATACCCACCAAACGCCAATCCCTCAGTGTTCACTCTCCCCAGTGCCTGGCGGCCACGACTATTTGCCTCCATGCATTTGAGGACTGAAGAGTTCATCCAGTCATATACACGGAATCATAACACGTTTGTCCTCTTGTGACCACTGTATTTCTCTAGGACCATGTCTTCCGGAGTTGTCCTTTTGTTGTAAATGTCAGAATTGCCTTTCTTTTCGAAGTTACGTGGTGTTTCATTGTGTGTCTATGCCACATTTATTCGTCCACCTGATGACGGACACTTTGGGAGCTCTTGCCTTTTGGGAATTGTGAATAAGGCTGACATAAACGTGGGTCTACAAATACTCGAGACCTGGCTTTCAGTTCTACGGATGTCTACAGAAAAGTAGAATTGCTGGATTCTGTAATCATCCTGTGTTTAATTTGTAAATGAAGTCATGCCATCCCAGGACCAGTTTTAATTTCACCGTGCCTCACTTTCCCGGTGACATTAGCCCCTAATGGCAGGTGGCTGTCACCGTGAGGGATCATGCAGGTGAAGCAGTGGGGTTACCCTTGCTTTAGGAGATGGTAGCAACAGGTGTGTGAGCCCTGGGCCAGCGGTCGCTCTCCCTCACCTTCCCTGTGGTTTTCTGAATCTGTGAGATATCCCTTCTTGCCTGGCTCCTTCCCGATGATCCTGTAAGGTCTGCTCAGGTGTTGCCTTCTCTAGAAACATGTTCCTGGGTCTAATCAGGCTGTGTTGGATGCCACCTTTTATGATTTCCTTCTTCCCTCACGGTACAGGATTGCCACTTCATTTGCCTCTTCCCTGTGTGCGGAAGGCCAGTTAACATATGTCGATGTACCTACTGTGTGATTGGTACTAGGGGTTCAGTTAATATTTGTTGATGTACCTACTGTGTGCTTGTTGCTAGGTAGGGGTTCAGTTAATATTTGTTGATGTACCTACTGTGTGCTTGTTGCTAGGTAGGGGTTCAGTTAATATATGTTGATGTACCTACTGTGTGCTTGTTGCTAGGTAGGGGTTCAGTTAATATATGTTGATGTACCTACTGTGTGATTGGTGCTAGGGGTTCAGTTAATATATGTTGATGTACCTACTGTGTGCTTGCTGCTAGGGGTTCAGTTAATATTTGTTGATGTACCTACTGTGTGCTTGTTGCTAGGTAGGGGTTCAGTTAATATATGTTGATGTACCTACTGTGTGCTTGTTGCTAGGTAGGGGTTCAGTTAATATATGTTGATGTACCTACTGTGTGATTGGTGCTAGGGGTTCAGTTAATATATGTTGATGTACCTACTGTGTGCTTGCTGCTAGGGGTTCAGTTAATATTTGTTGATGTACCTACTGTGTGCTTGTTGCTAGGTAGGGGGTTCAGTTGCCACACAGATGCGTAGTCTGTTTGCAGGGAGCTCTGTCTGGACCAGTTTCTCGGGAAGTGCCGTACAAGACCACACGCAGCATGCAGAAGTGCTGGGGACCCGCTCATCCTAGAATCTGACTTTTAACACCCTCCTTTGGCGATTCTCATGCACACTGCTCACCGTGAAGCTCAGAGACCCAGGGAGGACAGGTCTTCTGTCAGCTCAGCACAGCATCCGCAATCCCAGGGAGAGTTGCTGGCCAAAAGGAGGTGTACCAATGGTCTTCGTTGAAGAGGAAAACTGCGAACAGAAATGAGGTGGGATGGGTCCCACGACAAGGATGACTAGCAGCGTGGTGGGTAGACATGAATTCTGCCCTTTCTCTCTAGTGGACTGTAAAGCTGCTAGAAACAAGCTGGTCTCAAGCTGACTCCCAGCCTAAGCCTCACTTCCGCATTCCCTAAAGGGAGGAAACAGATCATTTCTAATCTTGAATTGCTTTAGATTGTTGACTGGCTAGAAGCCTCCAGGATTTGTAGTTAGGAAAGCTTTCTTTCTTTCTTTCTTTCTTTCTTTCTTTCTTTCTTTCTTTCTTTCTTCTTTTCCTTCCTTCCTTCCTTTCCTTCTCTCTCTGTCTCTCTCTGTCTCTCTCTGTCTCTCTCTCTGTCTCCTTCCTTTCTTCCCTTCTTTTGTTCTCTCTCTGTCTCTCTTTGTCTGTCTCTCTTTTTCTTTCTCTCTCTGTCTCTCTCTCTCTCTCTTTCTTCCCAACTTTGTTTCCATACAGTACACTCTGATCATGGTTTGTTCTCCCCAAACTCCCCCCAGGTCCTTTCCACCTCCACACCCACCCAAGTCTGCACCCTTTCTCTTTAGAAAGAGAACAAACAGGGAAACCAGCAAACAAAACCAGATAGAAAGAGAAAACATAAGAAACACCCACCCAGCAAAACCCACAAAGTCAGAAGCTATAATATACAAGAAAAAGACTAGTAAGACAAAAAAAGTCCAAACAAAGCAATACGAGTTAAAAATTTACAAAAATCCTACTGAGTTCATTTTGTCTTGGCTGTCTTCTGCTGGGCATGCGCCCCGCCCTTAAGGGTGATTTATATAGCTAGCGAGACTCTGTTGGAGAAAACTAATTTTTCCTGTGCAAGCGTGTGTCAGTCGCAGACTGCTTCCTGGTTCATGTCCACATTCCTCCCTCAGTGCAGCAACCACATCTGGCTTGCATCTGCATAGGTGCTGTGTGCACCTCCCCTGTCTCTGTGAGTTCATGTGTGTCTTAGTCCTGTTGTGACTGACACTGTCTCCTTGCTGCCCTCATCCAGCCCCTCTGGCTCATCCAGTTTTCCCGCCCTCTCCTTCTGCCATAGCTCCCTGAAGCCTGAGGGGAGGGGTGTGAGGAAGACACCCCCTTAGGACCGAGTGCTGTAAAACCTCTCTGCCTCCGCTCACGGTCCACTGCGGGTTTCCATGTGAGCAGGGCAAAGCTTCTCCATTGGCCTTTATTAGGCATTATGCTTGAAAAGGTGTATGACACAGCAGCTTGGAATAAAGGGTTCTGGAGTTTGTAATTTATAATGACATATAAAGTAAAGCATGTGATGTAAAGACTTGTCTATAAGGGCTATTCTTCTACACTGCATCTTTTTAGGAAGTGCAGAGAATTCCGTTTCGTTACTGTTGTCCATTTGAATTTTGAGCATTATATAGAGAGGAGAGCAGCCCCCCACTATAGTATTTAAAGAGCTGATACCACTTGCATTAACTCCCTGAGCTGTTGTGGAGGGGCCCAACAGGATGCTGCGTTTCTCACCTGAGCACTGAAATGCCAGACCTCCCCTCCTCTTCTTTGGCCTTTCGGGTTTAGAACTTGTGCTAAATATTCTGACACTTGCTTGTGTTTAAGAGGAAGACAGGGTGTCTGGAGCCTGCCTCGCCATGTTGTGAATATACGTCTGCATACACGGATTGGTTGACTATCAGGATACTATCTCCATGTCAGTGGGAGCCATCTTCAGCCAAGGAAAATGTTTCCATGTCAGTGGGAACCATCTTCAGCTAAGGATAATGTCTCCATGTCAGTGGGAGCCATCTTCAGCCAAGGAAAATGTCTCCATGTCAGTGGGAGCCATCTTCAGCCAAGGAAAATGTCTCCATGTCAGTGGGAACCATCTTCAGCTAAGGATAATGTCTCCATGTCAGTGGGAACCATCTTCAGCCAAGGATAATGTCTCCATGTCAGTGGGAACCATCTTCAGCCAAGGAAAATGTCTCCATGTCAGTGGGAGCCATCTTCAGCTAAGGAAAATGTCTTCATGTCAGTGGGAGCCATCTTCAGCTAAGGAAAATGTCTCCATGTCAGTGGGAACCATCTTCAGCTAAGGATAATGTCTCCATGTCAGTGGGAACCATCTTCAGCCAAGGATAATGTCTCCATGTCAGTGGGAACCATCTTCAGCCAAGGAAAATGTCTCCATGTCAGTGGGAGCCATCTTCAGCTAAGGAAAATGTCTCCATGTCAGTGGGAACCATCTTCAGCTAAGGATAATGTCTCCATGTCAGTGGGAGCCATCTTCAGCTAAGGTTCTGGGAGAGAGTAGACCTGCATGTTTAGCCAGTAGACCGACTTACTCATTTGATCTGAGGAAAAGAGGGAGGGCCTCTTGAGAACAGCAGTGGACCAGGGCAGTGCAACTGTTCCTCGTGTCTGTATTTCCCGCCTCTGCTTATGGTCTCCTCTCATCTGAGAGGCTCCCCTTTCTCCGTCTTCTAAACCCCCCTCTTCATTTGCGCTCCTTCCCCAGCACTGAATATTGTTTGTTTTTTTCCTTCCAGAACCCAAAACCATTTACTCACCTCAGGAGAGTTTTCAGCTTTAGACTTGGGAGTTCATCTCGTTCTTTGCAGCTTAGTTTGTTGTTCATAACACGCCAACCTTTGGTCTTGCTCGGCCAATGGCTGAGTCTGGTAACAGATTTTTTTTGTTGTTCCGTGTTACCAAACTTCTGCATGATTGCCGTTCTCCTTGTCTGTCAGCTCAGTGATTGTGGCCCTGGCCCTGGCCTCTACTTTACTTCTAATGTTCTCTATAACCTAGGTGGCCAGGATTTAATTAGTTTCTTGCCATATATTCCTTTCTCATGAGTGTATATGTATATTTGTGTGAGTGGTGTGTGTGTGTATGTGTGTGTTTGTGTGTGTGTACATGCACATGCCGAGGCTGGCCCATATGTCTTCTTTACTCATTTTCCACCTTACTTTTGGGACAGGTTCTCACTGACCCTGAAGCTCACTGGCTTGAATAGACTGGCTGGCCAGCAAGCCCGGGATCTGCTGGTCTGTGTTCCCAGTCTGTAATCACCGCTGAGCCCGGCCGTGCCTGGCTTTTTAAAGATCTGTGCTGGAGACTGAACTTCAGCTTAGGCACTCACTTCATACACTGACCCATTTCCCCAAATTTCTCGACACATCTTTCTTACGCTGAGAACTTAATAACTCAGACCACTCTCTATCTCTGCTCATTGCCTAACACAGCCTGCCTGCTTGATGTGTTTCCCTGGCCCTAAGTCACCTCCCACTGGGGTGAATATCTATTTAGTTTTTCTCTTCTATAAGAGGGCATGTCTTGCCCTACCTGAATCCTGATTTGGCCAGCTGAATACCAACTCAGTGGCTACATTCTCAGCACTGGTGTTGTTGCTTCACAGAAGGACAAACGCCCTGGTTAACTTCTGCTGCCCAGCAGGTCACGTGCATCGCAGTGAAGGCCGCTTCTGAATGTTACTCAGTAAGGGCATCTGTTTTAAACGTGGCTGCCTCCTTTTGACCGAAAATAGAAGTCCAGCCACTTCAAGGGCAAAGGTTACCAGCCAACGTTCTCCCTCCGATTAAACTTTACCTTCTAAGTAACTTTGAACTAGACTTTCATAACAAAGCAGACAATTCTGGTTTACTGGCTTAGCGAGGCGTCTTACTATACTGATCTGAGTGTAAGCACCTACACATTTTATTTATGGCTTCTCTGAGTTCATGGACACCTTAGAATCCCACTCCTGGTACCATGGGTCAGAGTGACACTGCTGAATCTCCCCAGCGTCACAGACCCTTAGACTCATGCTGCTTAATTTGCGGCGGCTCCAGTGATGTTTCATGAACCCCTTTTCTGAGACCGTGATTGCAGCCATGGTTTTGTAGATGTCGCCTCATAAAACAGCCTATCAGCAGCTACACATGCTGGAAAGGGATTGCATTTATTATTTTTTAAACAGTTTTCACTTATTGTTTACATGTAGTTACAGATTATATAAACATGAGTTTTGGTGAGCAGCCAAACAGCCCACTCTGCTTTATTTTGTAAAGGGAGAATCATTTGGAATTTTATTAGAATGCAAATCTGGACTGCTCTTCATGAAAGCTTGAGTATTGCAGCGACCTCCGTTCTGCCTGGAAACCACATTAAAGAATACTTCATTGCTTTCTCACCAAGCTTCTCCGAGCAGTGTACAGCCCAAGATGAGAGGAGCCATTGCCTTCCCATTGGCCATAGTAGATGTGAGTTATTCTTTATTAAGTATGTTATCCTCTATTATTTCCACTTTGCTGTTTTTAAACTGGTTTTTGAAATGCTTTTTGATGAGACTCGCCGAAAGTGCTCCAGCTTGGATCATACTTTATAATCTTCATACTTAAAACTGTTGAGAACTGAACATTTTCCTCTTTTTAAGATCAGCCTGATAGTAAGTTTCATAGAATTTTATAGTTAAAGATCAAAGATTTGTTACCGAAATCAGCAGTCCTAGATTGAGGCCAGCGTCCTGTCCCTTCACGCATTCTTTCTGAAGCTCCAGGCTGCCACATGCCCGAGTCCCCAACCCCCAAGCCCCTACAAAGTGTGCTAGCCATTTCTCTTGATGGCTTCTTTTCCTTTCTCCCAAGGTTAAATCTTACCCAGGTTTGTTCTCTGATAGGAATAGGCGCTTTTATTAACCTGCTGTCGCTGCCACCCTTGAGACTGAGCTGCAAAACAAGCGGTCACTTTAGGGCTGAAAAGCTAGGAATTCCCTGCAAACAGCCTGCACAGATGTTAAAAGAGGAGAAATCTGGTTTCCCTGGGGTAATGATCCACTGGATCTAGCGAAGGGCATCAAAAGGATGAGGGTCCCATGATGGATACATTTGAACACAGATGTCTTAATTAGAAGCGATGAGAATCTGATGCCACTTTGGGCTTATTCTGACAGGCACCTTTGGGGACATTGAAAGGACTCAATATACACAGAGACTGGAGGGGGTGGGGTTCTAGGGGACAAAGGGAGGCTACCAAATGGTGAGGAGGGCCTGTGGTAATAGAGCCGTGGAGAAGCTGGCCTGGTCTTCGTCATTGAGCCACGGGAATAGGCAGGAAGTCGGCAGCCCCTCTGAGTCCTGCTCCATAGGGCTTTTCAATACACGTCTCAGGACAAGAAATGATCCTACGGGCTGGCTCTTCAGTGAGCTTCTGTTTCTGTGAGGGCGTATTATACTTTGGGATATTTTCAATTTTCAATTGACATAAAATCTGGTGTAGAGTGGATCACGATGTCAAGATGAAAATGTAAGCAGTTGGCTGGAAATGCTAGGATTATGGCAAAGAGCGTGTGTTCTTGTAAACAAAGGGAACTCAGCGCAAGGCCCAGTTCATGCCTGAGACACAGGACAGCCATTCAGAGCTGCTGCTGTTCTGAGGTAGTGAAAGCTGCAGAGTTCCTGATAGCTGCACTGAGAACTCCCAGGGCCTCCTTAAGCTGCCCTCCAATTGGGCTGAGAACTCCCAATGCCTCCTTAAGCTGCTCTCCAATTGGGCTGAGAACTCCTCAGTGCGCCCTTAAGCTGCCCTTCATTTACCAAGAAGACCCAGGACAGCTTAGCTTTAAGGGGTGATGTAGACAAGGCAGCCAATTTTGGGTGTTTCCAGTCTACCCCAGACTCCACGCTTGAAACAGAAGATCTTAAAATAAATGAGTTTTCTTTCATCCTTCTCTTCCCACCACAAGTGTTGTTTCTGACAAGGTTAAATAAATCAGGGGTGGGGAGAACATTCTATGGAAAAAAGCATTGTAAATTAAGACTTCTGCAGAAGTGTTTTACATTTTATTTCAGGATATTTTTTTCCAAGACAGAGTTCCACTGTGTAGCCCTGGCTGTCCTGGAACTACCCTGTAGACCAGCCTGGCCTCAAACTCGGAGAGATCCACCTGCCTTAGCCTCCCAAGTGCTGGGATTAAAGACCTGTACCACTATGCCTGGCATATATTCTTAATCTAGCACTTAATTTAGATCTAGTGTTTAGCCCAGTGATACCCTTTTCAAAGTAAAATAGTTAACATTTTAGGATGTTCTAAATGAAAGTTTTCCTATGAGATATTAAAATGCCTTATGTTAAGGGGTTGATGAAAAAGGCTTTGGAAGGAAAAAAAATGAGTCAGTAATTTAAAACAGTGCAAAAAGAACAAGGTCAAGGATTTCCTAACAAAACCCCACTGTGACCTCTGCCAGTTTAGAAGCTCACACAAGCTGTCAGGACAACCCACTACAGCAAACATCTGGGATTTTCCTAAGTAATAATTACTTGCGTGCTAATTGAATTAACGGCAATCTAAAGATAGATGGGCCGCATGGTGTGTTTAATGATTTAGACGGCATCTGTTAATTTCAAGGTCCTTTTGAATTGTTAGGAGCGTCAAGCAGGTCCTCCTGGAGATGGAGATGATTTGATCATCACAGCCCACATCACAGCCAAAGACGGTCACTTGGAAAACCATGTTGAAACACCGCTTCTTTGGGTAGCTGGCGATAATAAACATTTTCCTTGCGTCTACCTGGACTTGGCTCTATGGCTATTGAAGAGTTGAGGATAACCAGTGAAAAGAGGCACAGAAACAAAAGGAAGCTGTTGGCTGTTTGTTAGTTTCTTCCGTCTGAGGTCAGGCTAGACAAGACTCTTCATTGAGAGATGGGAAGATTGTGTCCCAGCAAAAGTGTCGTCTGTTGTGTTAGTTTCTTCCCTCTGAGGTCAGGCTAGACAAGACTCTTCATTGAGAGACGGGA
>LOJH01025987.1:0-18169 GCA_001685095.1 Ellobius talpinus
GGGGGAGGAAAATGGGAGGAGGGGAGGAGGTGGAAATTTTTAATAAAAAAAAGATACTGAAAAAAATGGAATTGAAAAATTATAGAGATTTCATTATACCAAATGACAAATAAACCATATATCTATATTTATCTATATATACACACATATATGTATTTTAATTTTTTAAAAAAATTATTTTTATATTTGTATACCCATGTTTGTATTCCATGCATGTATTTGCATACCATGAGTGTCTGGTGCCAAGAGAAAATAGAAGAGAAAAATTGGGCTCTCCAGATTGAGTTCAGGACAACTGTGTGTTATAATGCAGGAGATGGGAAGCAACCTGTGTCTTTTGCGAGAGTAATAATGCTCCTAATGCTTGAGACATTTCTAGAATGACTGAAAAATGAGTTCTAAAGGACTCATGATCCTTAATCATAAAACTTACAAAGTCAAAACCAAAGTTCAGTGATTGCCGTCATGGTCAGAATGGCTAATACTAAGTTACAACACATTTATTTAGGCATGGTGGGAATACCTTCAATCCCAGCACTCCAGAGGCAGAAGCACATGAATTCCATTGATTCCAGGGTGGCATGGTCTATGTAGTCAGTTCCAGGTCAGCTAGATAATCATAGAGAAGCCATTTCAAAAATACATTTTAAAATAAAATGTATAGTAACATATGTAGGTAAGGGGATAGAATATTGGGATCTTCTTTCACTCCTGATGGGCAAGTCACTGGAGTCCATTCTTTGTCAAGGTTTCATGCCACAATCTTACCCGCCACAGTTAAACTGAGTTCTCACTCAGCTCCTAAACTCTCACACACAGACCTGCATACTTAGGGTTGACTGACACATTATTCATCAACATCTGGGAATGCAAACAGCCCAGATTCAAATGAACAGATTCAGGGTTAAAAAATGAGAAACAGGAATCTAGGATTAAAATCGATAATAGTGAAAATGACATTGAGTGGATGACTAATGATAAAGCAACATCCTCCATGTTTTCTTAGTTGGACAAATTCCATATTTCTTTTTTGTCAGTGTGCTTGTGGTTATGGTCTATGACACAACACAGAGGGACCTGAAGTAGGAACAAGATCTCTCAATAGGATTAGGAATAAATGAAATTATGATTCTTGAAAGACTGGCAAAGACAGCATTAAGAATGGAAGGTGGCTCCCACTTGTCCTTCAGAATGAATTTACAGGAGAAAGGGCATGGAAAGAATCATGTGGCCTTGAGACAGAAGAGCGCCACTGTGTTCTTCATATGGCTTATGGCCTTCAAGAATGCACAGATTATCAATGGTGTCTCTAGCTCAGAACTTAGGAAAGGGATAGCTTCACTACTGATAATGTTCAGGGGAACACTGTTAGCGATCTGGAAAAATAGAGAACACTGTCTTTTATGTGAACACGCAATCACAATCTCTGCTCTGTCAGATCCCGAGGCAATGGTTGAGGGTCTCTCAAAGGTGCCATTTTTGCACACATGTGCCAGTTCTTCTAGTTGGTAGAAAAGAGCTAGAATACACTATCTAAATTTGACCAAATTTCATTTCATTCTAGCTGGAAGATCCAGGCATGTATTTAGCATTTGTTTCATGCTCTCTTGGCAAACAGACATATCATGTCTGTCTTTGAAATATCACATTTTTCTTAATGCAGTCAACTTGTTGTCAGTCAGGCTAGAACATTTCCCATCATTACCCAAGCAGAGCAAGAACTTGTATTCTGAGGTAAGGTATAGTCTTCCGAGATCCAATATTTAAGTAGGAGGGTCAAGCATAAGTATGACATTTGTGAACCCTGAAATGAGCTGCTGTTTCCTCTTCAGACTGGAACAGAATTGATGAGGTCTGAAACTGCCTCTAGGCACTCAGTGTATTGGAGGGGAGTGTGAAGAATTAAACAAAAGGAAATTATACAGGAATGATCTCTGTTCCTTGGCAATAATACAGATGTGGAGGGGAAATAGCAACAATGTGGTGGTGTTTGTGGCCTACTTGGCCCCTTCACTACAGTGCTTGTGGCTGAGTTATTTTAATGCTTGCAGCTCAGTTGGTAGGGAGCTTTTGAATCAGGGAGTAGAGTCTGTGTCTGCGTTGACAGAGTGGTTCCAGCTCAGGGCCCATTGGATATATTGCCTGTAGCTCACTGAGATGTCAATCCTTACTTCCCCCCCTCTTTTTAATCTTCAGGGTCTCTGACTTAAACTTAGTATTTCTGTGAAGAAAACTGAGACTAAGAACAGGTGGGAGGAAGGGGTTTGTCTTGCACGTCCTGTTGCTGCTAGTCAGCTCACGGCTTGAAGCTGAGTCACTGCAGTGCTTGTCGCTCAGCACTGGGAAACTACCTTAAAGAATCCCCATTCCAGCTAGGAAAAAATTACTACAGCAAATAACCAAGGTTCAAAGTAGACTTCAGATACTATAATAAAGACAGAAAAGTGCAGAATCCACTCTGTCACAGCCATGTTAGAGCACAGCTGTCCTTCCTTCCTCAGCCCTTTCATCCATTTTGCCATATCCAGAGAATGAGGTTTCTCCTAGTCCTAGTTCCTGTGTGTGTGTGTGTGTGTGTGTGTGTGTGTGTGTGTGTGNGCGCGCGCGCACTGGACTATTGTACACAGCCATCCATAAACTACCATGGAACAGAATTAATTTCCCCCCCTCTAGATGTCAACCCTGCATTTTTCCCTCTTTTTCAACTTCAGGGTCACTGTCTGAGTTAGGGCTTCCTGTTACTGTGAGGAAATCTGTGACTAAGAAGAGCCTGGAAGGTTTGCATGCCCCTATCAGTGCTCATCAATGAAACACACCATGACAGGGACTCAATTAAAACAGGAATGTGACCTAGAGAAGTTGATCCAGAGGGTAGAGAGTAGTGGTTCTCAACATGTGAGTTGCTAACTTTTGGGGTGGTGTTGAATGACCTCTTCAGAGGGCTAACATATAAGATGTCATACATATCAGATATTTACAATATAATTAATAACAGTAGCAAAATTAAAGTTATAAAGTAACATGATAATAATTTTTGGGTTAGGGATCACCTCAATATCAGGAAGTATATAACAGGGTTGCAGAATTAGGAAGGTTGAGAACCACAGCCATAGAGGAATGAGGATGAGTGGCTTGCTGAGGCTGTGTTCTTATAAAATCCAGGACCACCATCCCAGGGATGGTGCCTTCCACAATGAAGTAGGCCCCCCCACTTTAATCACTAATTAAGAAAATGCCCTTCAGGTTTGCCTAGAGAATAATCTTATGGAGGCATTTCTTTAATTGAAATTCTGTCTTCTCAGATGACTTTAGATCACGTCAAGCTGATGAAAAAATATCTGTCCTAATAATTATTGCCTTATTCCCTGCTGTGAAGGATGAAGTTGACTGTGGCTGAAGGAACTTGTGCATGGAGTAAGACTGCATGTTGTAGAATATTATTTTAATTATGTAAAAATGTATTACATTTGTTTATACTGCCTATGTTGATTCTGTAAAAATGTTTTATTTGTTTACGCTGCATTTGTTGAGTTTTGTAAATATGTGTTGCTGTTTCATTTTACCTACCTAAGTCACCTAATTGGCCTAATAAACCTGAACAGTCAATAGCTAGGCAGTAGATAGGTCAAGGGGCAGAGAGAAAAAATCAGAGGAGGGGTAAGAGAACAAGGAGAAAGAGAGGGAGACACATGGGCCAAGAGCCAGGTAGTCACCAGAGAGACCGACATGAAGACATCAGAAAAGTAAGATACAGAACGAAAGAGGGAAGAAGTCTCAAGGCAAAACTGGATGAAGTGAAACAGGGTAGCTTACATTATAGGAGCAAGTCAGCCAGCAGGAGCAGGAGCATTCGTAACTAATAATACGCCTCTGTGTCATCATCTGGGAACTGCTTGGTGGCTCAAAGGAACCCTGTTACACTATGTGCGGTGGTTGCACAAGCCTTTAATCTCAGCACACAGGAGGCAGGCAGGGCAGGCAGATCTCTGTGAGTTCAAGGTCAGCCTGGTCTACAAGAGCTAGTTCCAGGAAAAGCTAGGGCTGTTAACAGAGAAACCCTGTCTTCAAAAACCATAAAAAAAAAACCTGTTACTGCTGCCACAGCTTTCAAGGATGGATTTAACCAGAGTCTAGAGTAGGAAAAATGGAGGGATGTTAGGAACACAGAGAACCTTCTGCTCGGCCAGATCTTCAAGTATTCAGTCACTCTGCCAGAGGCTAGAAACATCTCTTCTGTTGTACAGTATTGAGACTGGGACTCAGAAACAGCCTGGTACTATATCTAAATCTACCTGCTTTTTTGAAGGAAGCTATTTCTTTCCCGAGTCTTTTCTCTTAAATTTCAAAATCTTTGGCTATGTTTGAGCATCACAGTGGTTTTCATGTGGGTAACTAGAGGATAGGATACACTCCTGTGTGTTCAAAAAGGTCTGAGAAGAACACCAAGATTGTGTAATAATAGTAAAACTGGATGGAAGTTTGTGGTAGAGGGCTTGTCTAGCATGTGTGACCCCTGGGTTCTGTCTGTAGGCCTGCAAGAAGGAAAACATTAGCATAGTGACAAGTCTGTAATTTTCAACTCCATACATAACATACGTGTAACCTTGTATACAATACTTTGGTTTTAGATTTAAAAATTGTCACTTGTGGCATTTATTTTACTGAGACAGGGTCTCACTATGTAGCTTTGACTGTCCTGAACCTCCCTATGTAGAAGAGGCTGCCATAAAATTCACTGAGATGCATCTGCCTGTGCTTCTCCAATGAATGTGCTACCATATCAAGCTAAGATTTTTTTAAAAAAAGTGTATTGAAACTGTGTTTAAATGTGTGTGGCTATGAGTGCATGTGAGTCCAAGTGCCCAGGGCAGCAGATTCCCTATTGACTGAGGTGCAGCCATTTGACAGTGGTATGGAAGTTGAAAGCTGAACCTGGGTGTTCTGCAAGAATAGTGCTCACATAATCAGAGACATCTCTCCAGCCATATCTACTTTTCTTAGGTGTGTAACCAGCCAAGTGTATGGGTTTATGTATAATGCACAAACATCGACACAGAAGAATATTTTGGACCTGGGATGTGGTTCAGTCGTTAAGACTGCTTACCTGTCACTCTTCATGAAGTCCAGAGTTTGTTCCAGGGCACCTCATATGCCAAGTAGGGTATTACAAACCTGTGGTTGCATCAGTTGAGGGGTGAAGATAGGAAAATCAGAATTTCAAGGTCATTCTTGCCTACATAGATAATATGCACTTAACAGGAACCACCACTGAACTCTATCTATCAGCAATCCCAAAGGTAACCAAGCCAAGACACAGACTATGAGGGCCAGCCTGAACTGAGCCATGTCCTGTTCCTTACAGCCTGATGAAGATAGCTGCTGACTGCAGAGTTCAATGATAGCCAGGCTTAGATTCTCCGCTGTTGCTAAGCAATGTTGGAGAGTGCTGCTGTCTGTCTTTGTCTTTTAGCCCAATGCCTATCTGGTTTAGGATCTTCATGCCCCTCTCTCTTTGCCTACTCTAATACCTTGCTTGCTTTTGCATGCACTGAGGGGCCTAGGACATAGGGCCCTGAAGGAGTTTCCTGATATCACATAGGATTTAATGAAGAGTTCCAGGGCTGTCCCTCAGTATAATGAGTGATGACCATGTGAGAGTCCTAAGTCTTCATGGGGAAGCTGTTGGTGGGGGCAGAATGCCTAGGCTTGGAGGTTGTTGGGGGTCAGGGGAAATAAAGGCTTCCCAGAGAGTTTATGCTGTGTTATCAGAAAGGAAAAGGCAGAGTGGAGGACAGCCCCATGACACATTCCACAAACAAGCAGGCTGGGAGCTCGAAGTTAGGAGGCTGGGAAAGAATGTCGGCCTTGCCTTTCCTAATGTTGCCCTGCCTTCCTTCAGTCAGGCCTCCTTTTTCTTTATAGGCCTGTCTCCGAGGAACTCTACAGTGGTGAGACCATATGGGAACAGAAGGGCTGCACTGCCTGCCTCCTTCCAGCTCATTTCTTTTCCTTCCAGGAATGAGCAGGAGGTCAGGGATTGCTCTTCCAGCTGACTTCTATCTTCCTCTGGCTTGTCCTGGACTCAGATGTCCAGGCTCCAGCGAGGCAGCCTCTATGGAGGGACTTGGGGTTGAGGGGTCAGAATGGCAAGGGGGCACAATCTGTTACTCATACCTGTGACTGATCGGAGCACAAGAGGCTCCTGGGCTGAGAGAGATATGTCCATCTACCTATCACAAGGGTCGGACGAAGGCTTCAGTGCTGATGGCTGTATCATGCAATTTGACGATGTTCCCTCTCCCTCCTTTCTCCTATTGCTTCTCTACATGTCCCATTCCCTGCCATTTTACTGCCTCTTTATTTTGACATAAACTAAGTTCCTTCAAAGTCCCTCTGAAAAAAGTAATCTTTTATGTTGAACAGTGGTGGCACATGCCTTTATTCCAGTACTCAGGATGCGGGCGGATCTCTGTGAGTTCGAGGCCAGCCTGGTCTACTAGAGCTAGTTCCAGGACAGGCCCTAAAGCTACAGAGAAACCTTATCTCGAAAAACAAAAAACAAAACAAAACAAACAAACAAAAAACAACAAAATCACTCTTTCCTCTCCACAGTTCCCTGTGTCTTCCCATGCCCTACTCTCCTGGACAGGATAGAAGGGTGGCTCCCTGGGACTAAGGTTTAAACACGACCCTGTGGTGGGACTGGGTATAAGGTATGAGGGGACCCTGGTCCACTTGAGCTTGTGGCTCTGGAACACCATGTCCTACTCCCCAGCTGCCTCTGCCCCGCCGAAGACCCTTAGGTTGCATTGCTAAATTGAGCTACCAAGGTCTATTCTTTCACTTGTCCACCTCCTCCTCCTAAGGTGGATTACCAAATTCCAGCCACCAAAGTATTAAATTCCCACAATCAAAGGCACCTTGGAAACTTTCTTTCACCTGATTAACATGCTCAATTAAAATATGCCACCACAACCTAGCTCATTCTAACAGGAACCTCCCTCTTCTCTCTCCTGCAAGGGCATTCATTTCCTGTTGTTCTTCAGCCAAAGCTGCCTCTTTCACTTTGGTTCCCTGCTTATGAAAGGATCTCTCTGTGTGAACAAAGGTTTGCATGTGGTTTGTGCCTAAACTGGGATCCAGGAAGAAGCCCCTGCTGTGCAGGAGTTGGGGTCTACCTCCTGGAGAAGGGAGACTTTTGGCTTC
Source organism: Ellobius talpinus (assembly GCA_001685095.1). NCBI lineage: Eukaryota > Metazoa > Chordata > Mammalia > Rodentia > Cricetidae > Ellobius > Ellobius talpinus. The sequence goes on from LOJH01025987.1 coordinate 7,207, forward strand.
ATAGATTGGGTGCAGAACCCCCTGTTATGGTAAAAATAAAATGGCACTGTTCCCTCAGTGGCTGCAGTAGACAGTGGGCCAGGAGGAGCAGCAAGTGCCAGTCAGGGAGCTGCAAATATTAGGGTAAAAATAAAACAGCTCTGCTGTTCTCCAAGGGGCCCTCGGGTACAAGGAGCAGAAGTCTCAGGCAGGGAGCCTCCTGACGGTGAGAGACAGATGGTTAGAGTGAATTTGGCTATTTATTTAGTGGCTTATGAAAGCGAAGGGAAAGGGGCACAGAGAGGAAAGTGGGGAGAAGAGCGGGAGGGGAGGAGAGGAACTCAGGCTGGAAGTGAAAGGAAGAGCTGCTTGGGAGGGAGTGGGTGGGGCTTGTCTCTTAAAGGGACATTACACCCCCTGCTAGAGCCAAAGAGAAGAGACACCCAGGCTGTGGCCCAGATCTAAAAAGGCCATTTTTCTTTTTCTTCTTACTTTTCTTTGAGACATGATATATTTGAGGATGATCTTTAACTTTTCCTCATGCTTTTACCTCTTAAGTGCCGGTTCCCCGGGCAAGCACCACCATGTCCTAGGACCAGTGATCGAATCCAGTGCTCTAAGCAAGCTACATAAGCACTCTGCTAACTAAGCTACAACCCAGCCTGTCTTTCTTATTTCACAACACTGGAAATGTAGGCAACTTAGGGTCTTTCCTTTGTCTTCACTGTTACATTCCCTTCCCCAGCAAACACTGTCCTCGGCAAGCAGGGTGAACTCTACCAAACTCGCCAGCACCACCCCACATCCCTGGGCAGACAAAAGCTGAAGTCTGGGTTCTCTCTTACCTTTGCGCCAGACCTAGCCACAGCACTGTTGGAAGAAACGGCTGTAGGGCGAGAGTGACTCTTCCTTCTCAGGCAGAAAAGGAAGACTTCCGGGCTCAGCAGTACACAGGCTCCCTGACTACCCTCCCTCTCCAGTCCATTTGACCACAACTTTCTCACATCATGGGAGTGGGCAAATGCGATTGGTTAGCTGGATGTCACTCCTCTCATACTAAGGAATCCTAGGGAGGGGCTGAAGTTGTGAGTCCTGGTTGGAAGGGCCATAGCTCGGAAAGGTCACCCCCAACCAAATTCCTTTCTGTTTACCCTCAAGGCGCTGCCTTGGTTGCCTGCCCCTGTCTGCTCCAGGCTGTTTCTTTCCAAGATCCTATCTGTTGTCCCAAAGGCTCCAGTGACTTGTGGCCTGTGGGAAGACGTGCTCAGGATGTCTTCAGCTGTTCGTATCTGTCCACAGCATAAGTCGGCCAGAAGTCTCCTTGTGGTGACTAGATCAGGAGACCCCAAGGCAGGGGACATAGCTTGTCTTGTCAAGGTGGCTGTTGCCCCTTTTTGGAGCCGCATACACAGCTCAAAGCCATGTTTACCTCCCCATTCGAAAGGCAGTTGCTGGATCAGAATCTTCTTCTCACTGACCCTCTCTCTGTTCCAGGCGTGATACAGCACAGCCAGGCATGGATGGCACTGCCACCTCTCCTGGATGACTTTCCCAAGGGGCTTGGTTTAGCAAAAGAGTCCAGGCATTGCCAGTGATGACGGAATTCATTGTGATTTCCATCTGTGGAACTTTCCTCTGCAGCCAGTGGAGGAGGAGAAATGGGGAAGAGGCAGGAACAGCAAGATTCATAGTTTTCTCCTCTCTCAAGAGCTCAGATTATTCTAGAAGCTTCTGGTTGACACAGCAGTGACGAGATGCTTCCTCCCCGTGCTGCCCCCCATGCATGCTGTGCAGTAGTAAGTAGGCTTGGCACAGGTCGAGCAAGTGTTCTCCTTGAGTTTGGGGCCTATGTAGGCATTAACAGTGAGCAATCATGGTGGCGCTTCTGTCCCACCAGCTCTGTGTCCTGATGTAATTGCCCCTGAGCACCTCCACTCCTGTGCCCTGCTACATGGCACTGCCCAATTGTTTCATCAGCTAAATCCCATGGGGAACAGCACAAGGAAATGGCTGGTATTTCTCTTAGTTTTCTTTTTCATTGACAAAACAACTTTACGAAAGATCTAGTTAAGAAATTGCCCATCTCTATGTGCATGTGTTCTCTCTGGTACTTAATGTAGGGAATTATAAATCTGTATTTTCCAAGATATATCAGCAGCTGGTAAATTTCTGTCCACCTAGCTGAACTTGAACAAACAGTTCAGAAAGTCTGACCTTCCATTGTCTGAAGAACCATCTCCTGAATATTTCCCAGTCTTGATTTCCTTTCTCACTGGAATTTCAAGGTCTTCTTAAAATAACATTTCTCATCTCTTGGGACTAAAAGCAGTTTTAACTATGCCTCTGAATAAGTAATTTAATTGAAACAGCTGAGCCCTTGGATTTCACAATGTGCAGCCATTTGTCCCATTATAATACATGGTCTGTTTGTTCATATATGCCAAAGGAAGAGGTGGAGAACTTTGCCTTTCAGACACAAATCACACAGCCCACATTTCCCTTCAACCACACTTTCTATTCAAACAAGGAACATTTACCACAGGATTTGGTCACTATCGCTTCAGAAGAGAGTGTTCTACTGTATTCTTAAAACTTTATACAAGTGGGAGAAGTGATGTGTACTGTGACACTTCATGGGAGTGGCTGAGGAACAATGCAGAAGTTGATCCCAAAAATCGGCCACAAGATTGAAAGGGAAGGAAGGGCCTGTTAGGGCTAATACAATAATGTGTCTGAGAACCCAAAAGAACCTTCTAAGTTAGACAACACTAAGGAGCTGAAAAATGGCCTAATCTCCATTCCTCTGGAATGCATCCTGTCCTTGCCAGACAGAGACTTTGACATGAGCAAGGCTGGACTGAAATAAAACATGATACCCACTGCAGCTTCTGGCACAAACACGCTGATGGAGGCTGTCAAGGAGCCTGACCTTTCCCCACACCATTCTGAGTTCATTAGTGCTTTTGGCTTCTTAAATTTTCAAAAGTTATTTGACTGGTGCCTGTAGTAAGATTTAGAGGGAGTTCATGTGGAGGGTAGAGAAGAACTTTAACGATTAGGTTCTGGAGTTTGAAACCTGGGTTGTAATGTTTGCTGAGCAAGAGCTTTTCCTTGGGCAAAGGAATCTTGCTAGCTCTCTCAACTTTGAGAATCCTCCCACTGGCTGTTGGAAGCCTCTACGTGATTGCACAATTGGTTTTGGATTTGATTCTGCTTTTTGGTGGCAGAGAAAGTAGTAGCAAGCACAGAGTACCAAGATGAGCAGCCTTGGCATCCTCTGCTGGTGGCCCCTTTCTCGTTCATGCAGACAACAGTGTCTGTGCTCATTTGGGGTGGTTGGTGGAAATCGCTGAGTAAGTCAAGTCTTCAACACTGTATTTTAAATGTTTAGGTGAAGTTTAAATTCCATCTCTTCATACTTTATTATGAATTATCTTTTTATAGGTGAGCTCATTGAATCCAATTCTTCACCTCATACAAATTCAGATGGAACATTTAGGGAAAGGGGTTCAAGGAAGTTCTGAAAACACAGTTCATGGGCAATCCCATCACTCTGTGTAAGTATGGGCTTGGCAGTTTGAGCAGGCTGTTGTGTTGGCTCCTAGCCTCTGGCTTTGCTATTGTTGAACTCACTATCACATTTGGAGACTTAGCTGGAGAAATAGGAGAGAGGGAGGGCAGTGAAGATTTGACAGAGGAAGAGGAAAGTGAGGAAGAGGAGGAAGATGGAGAAGTCTAAGATTCAAGATATGGGAACAGATGAGGAGAATGTCAGTGGCAAACAAAAAGTAAAGAAAATCAGGAAGAGAATCAGTAACAGGACAACCAAGGGCTACATCATGTGAGACCCTATGTCAAAAATGATTTTTTGCCTCTCCCCAAGTGACAATACCCACTGGATATGGTCTTCATCCTGCTGCATTGAGAACAGAACCTGTGGCTGAATAGACAACTTGTAGGACCAAGTTGTCATTGAGGCCCAGACAGTTCAAGATAATTCTGTAATGGGTACCTGGTGACCAAAAATCACCAAAAATCTTTCCCACCCATTGTGGAGATGCTCCAACAGAAGGCTTAGGCTTTCATGTTTCACGGTTCAGGCTGCTGAGTGAAAGAGCCAGAGATGAGCAGTTTTCCAATGCTCATGTTTGCGTTCCTCAACTCTAAACTACACCTGCTGCTGTCCAGCCCAGCTAGGCTTCCTAGATAAGCTGCCTATGGATCCTCATGCCCCTAAGTTCTACCTGGGGTTCCCTCCTTTTTCTATGCCCCATGGTTCTTGGTTTACTTTTATCTTCCTTCTGGTCTGTGCTGTCCTTCCCTTTCTGTAGCCCTGCTTGTCACAGAAATTTAGGTTCCTACTTCACCCTTTGTCCCTCTTAAGTCTCTGTTCAAAGGTTCCTGACACTGAGGCCTTCCCTGAATTCCCTAAGAAAAATTTATCCCCCAACCTGCCGCATTTTAGTCTTTCTCCCTCTAAAAATTGATCAGTGGACTTACTTCCCTTAAATACACATATAGTTCACATTGTATACTTTTTGTCTTTCTCATTCTTCCTTGTTTTTTCCTCACAAATGTAAGCTCCACTCCTAGGATGACTGGGATCTAGGAGAGTTCAGATAGTTACTGCTGAATTTATTATGTGTAGTGCAATACACCAATTTTTACACAGCAGAGAGTGCATAAATTCTGAAACTAATAATTTACTCAATCATGTAGAAAGAATTTATAGATTGCTCATGCACTTAGACTGAAGAGATAGCAATGTAAAAGGTAGGACACTTCCTTCCCTAGGACATGGGCCCTGTCTTTGTGCCCAGAGCCTGGAGCTACTTAAAACTTTTCATTTCTTAAGTGGAAGGTCTAGGTGGTGAGGGGCCTTTGTCTGGCACTGACTGCTCCTCTAACAGGCAGCCTGCACAAGCCAGTTTCTGACAATGAGCTTCATTCAAGGCTGTGTCACCATGTGGATCCTGTACTATTCAACTGTTCTCCTTTGTCCCCCTTCAGCACCAAATCCCAAACTGAATCTGTCAGGTCCAGATCAATAGCAAAGTGTGTAGGCACAGAGGGACATAGAACCACCGCAACACTAATCATCTTCGAATCCTACCAACTTCTCCGAAAGCAGCTATGAACGCCATTCCAGTCTTCTGTGAAGTTGCTCCCAAACCCTTTCCCATATTCTTAGGTCCCCAACTCTGGAATCAGAGAGAACAAAACAAAGCTCTTCTCTTAATATTGCTTCCACTAAAGAGATTTGTATTATCCTCAAGAGCTGTTCTGTGGGGTTAAGTTAGAGGAAGAAAGACAGAGGAGACAGGGAAGCGCACCTGACTACTCCATCTTTTAAGACTCAATTAAGCTGTTACGTTTCTTAAGACTTCCCTGCATGTACCACAAAGACATTAACACCTTCTACCCCAAAGCTGGAATGAGTCCTCCATACAACAATTTGCCAGCATGCTATAAAACTAGGAACTGACAATTTTGCTCAGCACAGTCTTGGGGCAACTCAGGGGCAGGGACTTCATCGTATTCATTCATTATTGTATCGCAGCTGCTGGCTCTGCATCTGGCTGTGCTCTGCATGGCTTCCTATGGCTTCTGATTCGGCTGTTGTGGATGGCAGCCCAGGAATAAACAGTTGTCTAACCATAGCCTTCTCTCTCTATTTAACATGGCAAAAAATTCTTCTAAATGTACAGGAAGGACTTCCTGAGGCAAGAAACCCAGGTGGAATAAAGCAATGCTAATGCAATACAAATTATTGCCAGGTCTCACGCCTTGAGAAGGCTAGTATCATAGCTTAGAGAAGAAAGTTTATGCTGGAATCTTGGGGTTAGAATGAATACATCAAGCTCTGACTGCCTACCCTAAAAACAAGTATAGTAAGAAGAAGTTTGGACTAGAATATGATGGGTTAGCACAGGAAGCCAGGATTCTGGAGGTGGCAGCTCGATGCTCCCATGGCTGGCCTTGTGAAAGGACTTGGCTGGGAGGTAATGGCACAGTGATAACAGGGGAAGCGCCCTTCCAGTCAACTCCTCCATAGCCTTCCACCTTCTACCCTCAGGGCCCTGCTAGGCGATCTCTACCTCAAATCTAAACTGAAAACTGCTTGAGAGTTACAGAACAAGTTTCCAGGACTGAGCTACCCACCAAACAGGGGGGACAGGACAAGTGAGTTTTTGACATTCTTCCAACAACTGCAAGGGAGGGCAGAGAGTAAGGAGACAGCATGACATAACAGACTGCTGCCCTGCCCCGGACTCTCTGCCTGTACAGGTCTCATGGTGCCTGGTCAGAAACTATCTCCTAGATACAGCTCCAAGGGGACAATTTCTATAGTGCAGATATGCTTTTGATGGAGCACAGGGCGAAAGAGTTGTGACTTAGTAGCAAACAGGCTGTTGTGATGAGAAGTTTGCACACCTCACGTAATAAAAACAAAAGCCAGCCTTAATGGGCTAAACCTGAACAGCTGCCTTGGAAAAACCTGGTTTAAAGACCTATCTGGACTTGCGGAAAATTACTTAGGAGGGGGCAAGCTTTTGCTGTAGGCAAGCGGTAAATGGAGGGAGGCAGGAACCACTTCTATATCCCTTCAAGCCATGGCCTGCTCTCTGGCTTACATTCCTGCAACTGCCTATCTCCCTCCCTCAGTCTCCCATCCTCCCACTTCCTTTCCCCACTTTCTATCATTCTCTTTGCTTCTGTTTTATTGATTTCAGCCCTCAATTTGATTATTTCCTGGTGTCTACTCTTCTTGGATAAGTTTGCTTCTTTTTGTTCTAAAGCTTTCAGGTGTGTTGTTAATTTGTTAGTATGCGATTTCTATGACTTCTTTATATAGGCATTTAGTGCTATGAACTTCCATTTAATACTGCTTTCATGGTGTCCCATAAGTTTGGGTATGTTGGACATTCATTTTCAGTGAATTCTAGGAAGTATTTTAAATTTCTTTCTTCATTTTTTAATTGAACCAGAGGTGAATCACTTGAGCATTATTTAGTTTCCATGAGTTGGTAGGCTTTCTATAGTTTGTGTCATTGTTGAAATCTAACATTATGCCATGTTGACCTGATAAGATAAAGGGGTTTATTACAATTTTTTATATCTATTTAGATTTGCTTTGTGATCAAGTGTATGGTCAGTTTTAGAAAAGGTTGCACAATGTGCTGAGAAGAAGGGATTATATTTTGTGTTTGAATGTAATAATGCATAAATTCATTTTAAACACATTTGAGCAATAATATATGCTAGTTACCTTACTTCTCACTTAATTTTCTGTCTAGCAGACCTGTCAATTGCTGGTAGTGGGATGTCAAAATCTCTCACTATTAGTGTCTAGAGTTTGAAGTGTAATTTAAGCTTTAGTAATATTGCCTTTACATATGTGGGTACCCTTGTTTCTGAGGCATAAATTTGAAGAGTTAAGACTTCATGTTGACAGGCTTTTCCTTTGATGAATATGAAATGTCCTTCTTGATCTCTTTTTATTAATTTTAGTTTGAAGTCTACTTTGTTAAATATTAAGCTAGGCACACCATCTTGCTTTTATGTCCCTTTGATTTGAAAGTCTTTTACTAATCCTTTACTCTGAGGTAATGTCTGACTTTGAAGTTGAGGTGTGGTCCTGTATGCAACAGAAGGATGGATTCTGTTTTCTTAACCATTATGTTAGTCTGTGTCCTTTGTCAGTCAAATTGATTCCATTGGTATTAAGGGATATTAATGAGCAGTGATTTTTTAATTCCTATTATTTTTAGATAGTAGTGTGTGGGTATTTCCTTTCTTTGTGATTTGTAGGTATGGGGTTATCTATTGCCTGTATTTTTAAGGGTGCAGCTAATTTCTTTTATTTGAAGTTTTTCTTCTAGTACTTTTTGTAAGGCTGGATTTGTGAATAGGTATTGTTTAAATCTGGTTTTGTCATGGAATATCTTGTTTTCTCCATCTATGGTAATGGAAAATTTTACAGGGTATAGTGGTCTGGTCTTGCATCCATGGTCTCTTACCATCTTCATTAGTTTTTTCCAGGACTTTCCAGCTTTCACAACCTCCATTGAGAAGTCGAGTGTTATTAAGTCATTCTGTTTTAGATAGAAAATACAGTAAAATTATTCCATAAATTGTCATTTTGTACTGTGGATGAACACAGATGTCGGCCTGTTCAACACTGGCTAAAGGTCAGAGAGTTTGAGGTTAACTTTACTCTTTCAAAGTCTGGCTACAAACAAGAACCCCTGGCCTAGGGTGTGGTTACTTGGTATTTTGCACATTAAGGTAGCCCATAGAGGTAGATCCGCTTCACCCTGACTAAAGGCCAGAGAATTGAAGCCTATTCCTTCTCCTTCATTTTGAAATAGGAGGTTTGATAAAAGGTATGACTGTCTACAGGACACTTGTTCTAGGGTGTATTATGAAGATGACAGAGTCCATTAAAGAGTGAATAAAAAATTCTCTTAAAGAAATCAAGGAAAATACAAACAAAACATTGTAAGAAATCAATAAACCTCTTAGGGAAAACCAAGAAAAAAATCAAACCGGTGAAGGAAACAGTTCAAGACTTGAAAATTGAAGTAGATGCAATAAAGAAAACCAAGGTGGAAGAAATTCTGAAAATGGAAAATCTGGGTAAATGAACAGGAACTACAGATGCAAACATAACTAACAACATGCAAGAATGGAAGAGAGAACCTCTGTTATTTGTTCACAGAGGTTGTTTGTGCATTCCCGGCCACCCAGACCCTAAATGATCATACAGAAACTTCATTATTTGTAATATTGTTTGACCAATAGCTTAAGTGTATTTTGAGGCAGCTTTTACAGTTTAGAATAACCCATTTCTATTATTTTATATTTTCCCACAAGGCTCATGGTTTACTGATAAGGTCCAGGTATGTATGCCTACTGCAGTGGCTACATGGCATCTCTCTGACTCTGCCTACTTTCTTCTCTATCTCTGCTTGGGATTCCCACCTTACTCTATTCTGCCCTTTTATAGGATGAAGGCAGCTTTATTCATTAACCAATGATTCACAACATACAGAGGGAAATCCCACATCACCTTTCTTTCTGTTGAAGTAAAAAGGAAGGTTTTAATTTTAACATAGTAAAATTACATATAACAAAACAATTATTAATCAAGAATTACAGTTATAATATTGATATCTACTTTATCTCTTATTATAACTAAGGAAAACTATAACTATCTATTCTTCAACTCCATCAAAGACCTCAGAAGGATATAATATGACCTGAGTTATTAGAAAGTGTATTGTAAGCAACTTCCAAATCTCTAGAGTTAACAGAGACATCTCACTGCTTGGATAGTCACCCAAAGTTCTTGAGGATCATTGTATCATCCATATTCAGCCTATAGGCCCATAGTATGTGTCAGACTTTTCCATGAAGCAGGACGTTTGAAGATCTCCTATGTTTTATACTGGCAAAGTTCATCAGTTGCTTTCTTCTGTGTCCTGAAAAATGTCTGGCATTTCTCTCATGAAGTAGGAACCCTGAAAGACTGTCTTATCTTCTTTAGGGAAATTTAGCAGTCATTTTTCTGTGGGTCCTATATGTCTAGTTTATACTGCATATTATCAAGCAGTTCAGGCAAGAACAGTATCTTGACAAAATGGCTTACCAACTCCATAAGGAGCCTCTTAGATGCCTATCATCCTCTTAATTGGTGCTGCCAGGAGCAGATATGTTTCATTGTCATGAAAAGTACTAAGTTCTTAAAACATTTTAAATGCTATATTCTGTTAGTCTTTGAAAGGTTTGAAGAATACCTACACATCTAAAATATACATCTGTACATCAAGAAAACCTAACTAATATGATTACAAGCTTGACTATGATAGATGATTATCTATTAATCTGTATTTTTTAATTATACATTACATTTTTAATGAGCTGCACAAGCATAGTACTTTAATCAGGACTAGAAATATACATGTAACAAATTGACTTTAAATTTGTAACAATATACTATGATCCATACCAAAGCAATGTATTTATTGCTACAGCATATTTCTCTTTAAATTTATGCAAACATTCATAAACAATATTTGGGAATTTGGGTGTAGTTATTTCCAAACTGCTTGCTGTTTATGGCTGGGCAAAGCAATTTTAGGGCTTTTCAGAGACCTTTCAAGAGGTCTTGGTCCATCAAATCACATTAGTCTGGAAGGAATCTACAGGTTCTCATTCTCTGTGGAAAAAGAAGTAGAACCTCTTTTCCAAAGCAACATATCCTTAGACCAAAATTTTGAACGCAAGATACCATTTATATATATATATATATGTTGGTTTAGCTTTGAAGCTTTGAAGAACAATGAAAGTTCTCTTATTTAGCTCATTCACAATCAAAAATTTAAAAGAAAACACAATAATATACATAATCCAGACTCTGTTTACATAGCCTATTTTTCTTTACTCCTTTAGTCTATGACTGTGTGTACCCTGTCTCTTTAAAGACTTTGTTTAAATTATTCAATAATCTTTTTCTTCTCTCTCTCAGGTCTACACACATTTATTCAACACTGTGACCCATTCAGAGATCATTTTTCATCTTAATATGTCTTTATTGTGTATCTACAAAATCTTTTACTTTCCAGGACTGCTTCTTATAGTGCTAAGTGGCATTACTAAGACTAAGGCTGCTTTGCCTTTTGGCTTTGCTCAGTCCAACATGACAGAATTTTTGTCACTGTCCCTCAGACTACTGAGTGGGAGCCGTCCTCACCACCTCAACTCTGGTAAGCCGATGGCTAATTCTGCCAACAAACAACTGGCAGCACACTGCCCACAAACCCCATTTAAGAGTTCAGCCTCCTGAAAGAGCCAGAGTTCATGCTGCCCAAACTAGGAAGCCACTGCTTCTTATGCTGAGTCAGTGAGCCTTTTCTTTCTTTTTTATTTTTATTTATTATTATTATTATTATCATCATCATCATCATCATCATCATCATCA
>LOJH01025988.1:0-18553 GCA_001685095.1 Ellobius talpinus
GGAAGATAGCTTCCCTGCAGGCAGCAGTGAACTTGACTATCCCCTGGACCTCCTTTGACATCATGTATTGGAGAGTGCTGGATAGAAGCTCCCTTTGCATTTTCACGGAAACTGAGGCAGGTCACTTATTATTCTGGAAACTTTTTAGACCTTCTTGGGGCCTACCCAGATAGGGCTTTTGGTGTCTCGCTTTTCCCAGTAAGGGGAGTAGGTTCTCCATTCAGTGTTTTCCTGGTGGTGGTGGGGGAACCACAATTGATTCATTGGCATTTAACTGGAAAAGAGTTTAACTTTTCTCATTGCCATACTAACATACCTGAAAAAGGCCACTTAAAGGAGAAAAGGCTCATCATGTTGGATACATAGTTCAAGGGTGTGGTCTATCCTGGCAGAGGGGCTTGAAGCAGCTGGTCATATCACAATCCCAGTCAGACGGAAGAGCAGGGAATTCTGGCTTTCTCCTTTTTGTACAGACTGGGACTCAAGCCCAGGGAATGGTGCCACCTCTTAGTGCGAGTCTCCCCACCTGAGCAAACCCGCCCACTACAATCTCCACAGGTGCTCTCGGAAGCTCGCCTTGGCAATTTCAGACAGGTTAATGGAAAACACTATTACACCCAGGTTGTACTTTTGCTGGCCCTTTGGCTAGGGAGCTTCTAAGGGGGTTATTTGTTTGTTTGCTCTGCTTGGGGTTTCTCAGTTGTCTTTTGAAGTACCCATTCAGAGATATATGATGCCAGAATAAACCCTAGAGAAATCACCATTATGCCGTCCTTTGAGAGAAGACAACTCAACCTGTTTTTGAGTTTCTCATCACCTTCCAGAGTTATTTCATTCTATGTACACACACACACACACAAACACACACACACACACACACCACACAGTAGGGGGATAGGATAAAGTACATCTTCACTCTGTGTTTCTGAAAGTACAAGTTATTATGCTCGAGGTTTGTGAAGAACCAAAATCAAGGACAGGGCCTGAGGAATCCATTTAGGGTGACTGGTCCACCCCTTGTCTATATGGAGGGCGTCAGGGCTGTGGCTATTAGTCAAGTCGTCTGGGATAGTAGAAGCAGAGCCTTTAAGAGAGAGTTTGCCAGGCAGGGCTTCCAGGTGATGGTTTAGTATGTAGACTCACAGTTTTTAAGAACTGTTTCCTAGTTCTGATTCATTTGTGAAACAGAAATGCTAAGTATTTATTTATATAATATTTAGGTAGTTTGAACACCATATGAATGAACAAATTAAATATGAACAGAGATGGGAAAATAGAATGAATGATTCCCAAAAGTTTATGACAATATTTGGAATTAAAAATAATGGAGAGCAATAATCTTTCATAATAAGTGAGGAGAGGAGAAATATTATTTAACATGAATTTATAAAGAAGATAACCAAAAACATTTAAATTCCATATGCATTGCTTACATGGCAATTTGAAGTGCAATTTATTAATTGCAGTCAACTTAGTCGTAAGATGCTCATTACATATTCCTGACAAACTTTCAACTGTCATTTTCTTGTCAAGAATCCTGACACCCCCTACAGTGTTGGCTGTACATTTTAACAGTATTTAAAAAAAATCAGGTTCCTGCGAACGTAATTGGGTTAGAGATATTCTGCCTCTAATAAAAATTTCTCAAATTGAGCAGAGGGCTATTTTCTGTATGTCATCTCTAGTTACCCTGACAGTTTGCTTTTTTTTTAACACCACCACCCCTACTTCACTAGTCTCTCTTACACTACCTCTGGCATTTCTTCATTCATTAACAATTCATTCAGGGCCTCCTATTATCCAGGCTAGGGACTGGGTAGACAGATATGAGCTGTGTGGAGTTAAGTATTCTCTGTGCAGTTCCAACCTATTTGCATAGATCATAAACAAATGTATGAAGAAATAGCCAAGATTTGGCCAAATGACCAAATGATGCTGCATTCTTAGTGAGGCTATGGCAGAGAGGAAGAGAGTGACAGGTGCTGAGGGATAGGCAGAATCCAGGATGGTTGAGAAAGGCCTTTCTGAGCAGTTAATATTGCAACTGTTTCTGATAGCAAGGAGCCCCCGGGAACCAGAGTAAGGCTTTTCCAGGCAGAGTCAAAATGAAATGCAAAGGTGTTTATGGTAAGCTTGGGATATTTGAGGAAAAGCAGATAGCCGCACCTAGGTAGCTAGACTAGAGTAGGCAATGGTGGATGAAGTTGGAGGCTCCAGTAGCCCATAGGCTATGGACAGCAGTGAGCTTTCCTACCTAGCCTGGGGATTCAGCAGATTGTTTTGACCCCTGCCTGGAAAACTGAGCAGAGAAGCAGAAGTACTAGGAAGAATTCCAGTGGACTGGGGTTAGCTGAGGAAGAAAGACACACCCGAAACACGAGCACCGTCATCCCATGAGCTGAGGTCCTGGAGTGAATAGAAAGGAGAAAGTGAACTGAGTCCCAGCCTTCATCTTGGGCTTCATATTGAGCACAGGTGCAGTGTGGCCAGCTGCCTCACTTGCCCACCCGCTACCCTCAAACTGTGGACAGAAATAATCTCTTTTCTGAAGTTGATTTTGTCACAGCAGCAAGACCAGTGACTAATTCAGAGTCAAACAGACCTGGGCCGTTCAATCCTTATTTCTTCTGCTTACCAGGAAGGGGGGAAAATCACTTACCCTTGGGAGTCATTCAGTGTTCGTCTAGGGATAATTAAGTAATTAAGATTGCTTTCCTTATACAGTTATTATGAGAGTCAAAGTCACATAAAGACGTTCTTCACAGTTCCAAAATTGTGGGGAAGAACATTATGTACTTTGGGAACATCTTCAAGACGCATTGCTTAAAATGGAAAAGAAGTGAGATACTACTCACTGTATGTCTTAGTTTTGTTTCATTTTGTTTGGCACTAGCGTAAGACAGTGCCTTAGAGACAAGGCCTAGCCCACTGACTGTGGAGGCCTAAGACAGTGCCTTGGAGACAAGGCCTAGCCCACTGACTGTGGAGGCCTAAGACAGTGCCTTGGAGACAAGGCCTAGCCCACTGACTGTGGAGGCATATCATGCACATAGAGCCCAGTGGGGCTCAGGTGTGGTGTGGGAATACCTGAGTTCAGATTCCTGTCACTCTCACACTATACCTGAGGCAAACAGCTAATTGAGAAGAAATGTTTATTTTGGCTTGGTTTCTGTCCTTCCAGTCTGTGGTGGCTTGTGCTTGTGACGGTTAAGTGTGCCACAGCAGGAGTAATGGGCATAGAAGAGTTGTTCTCCAAGGGTGACCAGGAAGACAAGAGAAAGATGCAGCGTCTCAATATGCCCTTCAAAGAATCCCCTAATTATTCAGCTTCATTCCATTAGGCCACCTTTGAAAGGTTCTGTCACCTTTCAGAAGTGTCACAGGGTGACCCTTTTAACAGCTGTGTGGGACAGTGCATATTCCACCTACAGCAGTGAGAAAGAAAGGAGTTGATGCCACATCTGGAGGGGTTGTTCCCCAGCACAGTATTTTTGTTATTTGAGAATTTCATACATACTTACTTCCCATTCCTCTAATGTCTACCCTCTCACCCTGTGACCCCTGAAAGGGAAAACCCCCCAGCACCTCCGACTCGTGTTGCCCACACTCGTTGGAGCATAGTCAAACTCCTAGTGAGATTTTTATTGGAACAATTAGAATTGGTATTTATTGAGTCGTCAAAGATTGTAGAGAATTTTTTTCCTTTTTTTGGAATCAAGCACTAAATTCCATTTTGGTCAGGTTAAGGGAAACAGGTTTCTAAGACACTCAAATGGAGCTTGCAACTGGGGTTGGAGTACAGATTCTGAAAGCCCTCAGCATCCGATGGTTTCCAAAGCAGAGAGATTAGAAGTGGTCCAAGTAGGAAGAAGGGGTGAAGAGAAGATGATAGAGCCCTGGGATGCTCTGACAAACAAAATGGTTAAGATGAAAGCAGCAGGAGATGCAGACAGCGAGGTGGGAAGAAACCCAGGGAAAGATGCATTGAGAAATCCAAGGGGCCAGAATCCTGCAAGAGGGCTGGAATGTGCCAAATGCTGCTTAGCAAAAACAATGAAAAAAGAGCGAACCGGTCACAAAAATGTGTAAAACAGAGCTTATTCTATGACCTTGTTGATGGGAAGTTTGAGGAGATGCTGGGTTGAAACTCTCGGATGGGTTTAGAGCAGAGAAGGATCGAAGACGCAGCAAGTAAATAGGATTCTACTGTGAAGAACAATGTGGAAGCCAAGCAGGGGGTGGAGGGGGATTGAGTTGGGGGACAATGTTGCTGCTGTCTGTTAGGTGTCAGTGAGAGGGGCATGGACATACTGGGGCAGAAGAGATAACTAGCTACCCTGACATGTCATAGAGTAAGTTACCAATGAGAATAGAAGAAAACCAAGCAAGACAGATAAAAGATTAGCAGGACACAGAAAAATTTCCACTTTAAACTGTCAGCATTTTCCAAAATACCTTTCCTAACATCTCTTTGAATGCATAGTTTCCAGCTTATCCCAACATAGGATGTGCTGTGTGAGGGGTGCGTGCATTGCCCCACCTGCTCAGCTCAAACACTGTCAGTGAAGGATCTGTTCTCTGAGAGCCCAGGGATTCTAATGGACCTGTTTTTGTGGAACGCCCGTAAGGAGAGCAAGGAACCCATACATGCCAAGGCAGGGGGAGCCCCCGTCTCTCTCACTCCCGTGTCTGGTCCAGCTGTGCACACAGAATATAAGAAGACTTAGATACCTTGTGAAATTCCAAACGTAGAAGCTAAATGATAGAAGAACTCTTTTCTCCTGAAGGCAACCTAGAAGCATCGAGTAGGAAAGGACGGGCGAATACATGAAGAGAAGCACAGACAGGACAAGATTGTGGCGTGGAGACAGAGCCACATTCAAATTCTGCGGCTGTTTATTCTCCCGATGCGTTTCTCTATAAACATGCTAACTGTCTGAGCAGGTCACTCCCTCTTGCTTTGCTCTGAGCCTCTGTTAATGGTGCCTGCAAGGGTCCTCACGTAATTTTATATCACACAGTTAGCAAAATGACAAGAGTTAAAGGAGTTAACTGCATAGCACGATGCTCAACGGAAAAAAAGTTGGGCTTTCTGTGTGGCGCCTGCACCACCTGGAACCACAATCGGGCAAGGGTCTGGGGCTTAAAAAACACATTCTTGAAACAAGAATGCCAATTTTATTGTGTTCCAGGGCAGCTTATACAGCGTTCTCCTTAACTAATGGCCAGGATTTTTCAGCTGCAAGCCCACCAGAAACCACTTCCTTGTTATCAGGAACTCATGAGGGTCTCCTGCTCAGAGCAGCTGCAAGCATAGGAAAACAAGTTGTTTACTCCAGCAGGCAAGGGGTCATAGAAAGTTCAGGGTCTGAGGGTCTACAGTCCCCAACGTTTCTGATGGGTTCTCATTTCTGTGTGGAGTGGGGGCAGAAACCCTACGAAAGGCAATTAGTAAGGGAACACGTTGGCTGTATTCCCCTCCTGACTTTCCTTGCCCCAGATTGTGGTATATGCTCACATCTAATAAAGGACTCTACAGTCATGCTGGCTGTCTGCTGGTGCTTGTATCTTGGCCTTATGGCTTGAATGTATATAAAATAATTGGGTCTGTGGGACTCTACATTCCGGTTGTGTCAGCTTGCTGAGTGTGCTGGCATTCATCTTAGCAACCCACGCCGATATTTTCTCATGAAACAAAAGGGAAATCTTCTGCTCATGAGAACAAGAAATTCTTTATTCCCAACATTAGCCAGTAGTGTTGGAATGCACACACACCAGCAACAACATGAATGTGCAAATGTGCACCTAAGGGCAAACTTCCCTCTCTGCCTTGTCCACGGGAGAAGAACTCCGTGATGACGTGGCTCTAAGTCCTGGGACCTTTTCCCTGGAGGAAGAGGGAATCCACAGACCAGGAGTGGAGATTTTATTTTTAACCTAAAGAATCATGAAGGCCCCAGAACTTTTTTTCTGGAGGCCTTGGGGTTGGGAAGAGCTTATATGTGTCAGAGACTGTGGTGGCCATGCGAGGTGACCATTTCCAGCCTCTCTTTGCCACTGCAATGCAGAACAGAAGCTCAGAGCCCCAATTGCTCCAGAATTCTACATGAAGCCTCGATGAGACAATAGACTCCAGCTTGTTAGTCTGTGTCTTAAATCTATCTGGCTTTTCCTCCAGACACTGACAGACTTTCTAGGCCCATTTGCCACGGCAGTGCCCCTCTTCCTGAAAACCAGTCCATGTGGCCAGGATCTGGGGAAATTTCAATAGCATGTACCTATTTATTTTTCTTTTCAAAATACAAATAATTGTCCCTGGGATTGAATTTGTTTCCATAACTGATGCAAAGGGGCTCATTGAGTCTGGACTGATCAGATGTAGTCTGTGAAATGATGCTATGTCAGTTCTGGGTGTGGCCACTAGGGGGCTGCAACTCCTGCTTATTGTCTCCCTGAACCGGTGGTTCACAACCTTCCTAGGCTGGGACCCTTTAGTAAGATTCCTCATAGCTGTGACCCCCAACCATAAAATTATTTTCATTACCACTTTATAACTATAATTTTACTACTGTTATAAATCATAATGTAAATATATATGTTTTCCCTATGGTCTTTTGAAGGTCGCCATCCACAGGTTGAGAACAGCTGCTAGTCTTACATTATTTTAGAGCCTGGGGCCACCATAGTAGAGCCTAACCACCCTACTGAGAGGACCCTGGAGAGAGAGGGGGACTCTGAGAGTATGTGGAGAAACCAAGGGTCTCAGCTGCATCCAGCTGTCCAACCACCCTTACCAAAGCCACAGAGAGTTGAGTGTAGACATTCAGGAACTCTCATACTGAATCAGACCCACAGCTAATTGAGACTGAGGGATCAAGGCAACAGAGCATGGGACATACAAGAAATCCCCGTGAAGCTGAGTTTGGCGATATGCATCCGTAACCCTAGCACGCAGGGGGTGGGCATGGAATTAGCATGAAGTTGAGCCCGGACAAGGGTTATACAGTGAGATCTAGTATCAATTTCTCTTTAACCCCTGACACCTATTATTTTAAAAGACAAGCCTACAGAAAAGAATGAAAAGCAACATAAGAAGCCATTTGAAGCCTCTATGTGTTAGGTATAATTATCTAGTCATCAATAGATAAGTAAACAGTTCTGATGTCTTTGCAGAAACTGCTTTCCTCTTGAGACCCTTGGGTTTTTCAGTGCAAGCAGATTTTTAGAAGGCCCCGGTGTCAGTGGCACTGCCGTCCTCTGCAGGTGCCTGAAGTTAGCGGCATGCTGAAAGGTCTTCAGAATGGGTTCAAAAGGACACTGAGATGGATTGCTGGGGGTAAGGAGTTTGAAGGGTTAAAGCCACGGATGGGCAGAGTCAGGATCTTTTCTTTAGGCTGTCTGAAGAAAGTGGGAGTGGGGCGGTAGGGTATGGGGAGCTGAGTTTTGCAGCCCAAGCCTGCATTGAGAGGCAGGGAAGAGGGTGGGAATCAAGATATGTGACCCCCACTTTTGCTGTAAACTGGCTTCCTGAAATCTGATGTGATGGACTGTCCTGTTGTACCCCTCCCCACATGCCCCTCGGCATACCCTGCTTCCCATTGCTATCTTTTGGAAAGACTTGGCACTACCTCACACAAACACCCCACAGTCCCCAGAATAATTCTTTGCCCCATTTTTTTGTGTGTGTGGATGTATTTTATCATTTCTTAAAAAAAACTCTTCTCATTTTATATACCAATCCCAGTTCCCACTTCCTCCCCTCCTCCCGCTCCCGTCCTCTTCCCCCCCTTAACGCCTCAGAGAGGGTAAGGTTTTTCATGGGGAGTCAACAAAGTCTAGCACATTGCTTTGAGGCAGAACCAGGGCCCTCCCTACTATATCTAGGCTGAGCAAGGTATCCCTCCAAAGGTTCCAAAAAAGCCAGTAAAAGCGGTAGGGATAAATTCTGTCTCACTGTCAGTGGCCCCACAGTTTGCTCCAGCCATTCAATGGTCACCAACATTCAGAGGGCCTAGTCTGGTCCTATGCTGGTTCCCTTGCTGTCAGGCCGGAGTTGGTGAGCTCCCATTAGCTCAGGTAAACTGGTTCATTGGGTGTCTCCATCATGGTCTTGACCTCTTTGCTCATATTCTCACTCCTTCTCTTCATCTGGACTTCGGGCGCTCAGTCCAGTGCTCTGCTGTGAATCTCTGCCTCTGTTTCCATCAGTTGCTGGATGAAGGTTCTATGATGACAATTGTGATTGCCATCAATCTGACTACAGGGCAAGGCCAGTTCAGGCACCCTCTCCATTATTACTTAGGGTCTTAGTTGGGATCATCCTTGTGGATTCTTGGGAATTTCTCTAAGGCCAGGTTTCTTGCTAGCCTCATAATGTCTCCCTCAATCAAGATATCTCTTTCCTTGCTTTCCTTTTCTGTCCTTCCCCCATCTCAACCATTCCATCCCCTCAAGTTCTCCTCCCCTCCTCTTCTCCTCTCCTCCCCTTTCACCCTCCCTTCTCCTCCCACCCCCGTGCTCCCAATTTTCTCAGGAGATCTTGTCTATTTCCCTGTTTCTCCTAGGGTTCTCCTTGCTACTTAGCTTCTCTGGGGTTGTGGACTATAGGCTCCTTATCCTTTGCTTTACAGACAATATCCACTTATAAGTGAGTATAAACCTCTTTCATCTTTCTGGGTCTGGGTTACCTCACTCAGGATGTTTTTTTCTAGTTCCAACCATTTGCATAAGTTTCAAGTTTCAAGATGTCATTGTTTTCTACCACTGCATAGTGCTCCATTGTGTAAATGCACTACATTTTCTTTATCCATTATTTGGCTGAGGGACATCAAGGTTGTGTCCAGGTTATGGCTATTATGAATAATGCTGTTATGAACATAGTTGAACAAATGTCCTTGGAGGAGGTAGAACTGAATGAGAGGATCACAGCATGTCCAGCATGGCCCCGGCTAACAGCATTTCCTGTAGAACTCTGTCCTCCTACCCACCCTACCCCAGCACCTTTCTACAATTATTGCTTTACATAGAGTTCAGCTGTTTCCCTGAGCACTGCCCCACTGGGCTCCCAGACAAATAACTCAGTCTTAACATGGACCATGCAGAAGAATAGGTGAGAAGGGGATTGTTTAAGGATTGCCACATCTACTATGTTTTTTTTTTCAGGACTTCTCTTTTGACTTAGATTTATAGTTCAGCTTCCCTTACTCCCTTCCATCTATGTCCCTGGCTCCTTCAGGGCCAACCATGGCTAAGCTAAGGCAATCTTTCAGGTGATGTTCACATGCCCTTGACACTGAGACCTCCTGGAACAGCGTAGGCAGACCAGTGTCCCTGGATAAGCCAACACACTGGGATACTTGCGAGACGAGGGGTTTGTAAATAAGTGTTATAAGGCCAGATTCATTTGACCCAGCAAGTGAACAGTACCCTGTCTGGACTGCCTTTTGTATTTTCATTAGAGTTCAGTCCAGCCTAATGCATCTGACTTCTCTATTATGGTCTGAATAGATCTGCTTATCCCTGAAGTTCATAAGATGATATTTTACGCCCCCCCCCAAGGTGGTATTGAGAGATGGAGTTTGCTGTGTGGAGACTTGGATCAATGGTTAAGAGCACCTATTGGTCTTGCAGACCTGGGTTTGATTCCCAATTCCCACATGGCAGTTCAAAGCCATCTGTAACACTGGTTCTAGGAGATCTAACTCCTTCTGGCCTCCACAGTCATCAGGAAGGCATGTGGTACATATGCAGCCATGCAGGCCAAACACTCATACCCAATTACTTTGGCAAGCAAAGGGCATGTTGGGTAGGTTTGCCCTGTGCTAGTGTTCTTTAGAGGAAGAGAACCAGTAGAATGTGTATATGTGTAAAATAAAGAGAGATCCCCTAGATTGGCTTACAGGATAGGGACGCGATAGCCCAACAGGCTATCTGCACCACGGAGAGGCTGAGAACCCAGAAGCAGCTCACTCCACAAAGCTGGATACCCAAGCAGTAGCGGTCTGGCGCTAAAAGCATCTGCAATTCCAGGAGAGTCACTGGTTCCCAGTCTGTATTGCGGACGGCGGCACTGTCAACAAAGGATGGCTGCAGCAGCTGGGATAGACATACTGACAAACCACAGTAAAGGAAGACAGGCAAGCGAGCTGAAATGCCGTTTCCTTGGACCTCTCTATACCGGGGTAACTCAGTGGAAGGTGCCATCTACCGAGAGCGTGCCTTCTCCCCTTTCTTATTACTTCCTGGATATGCCTCCCAGACCTGCTTAGAGGCATGTCTATTACTTGATTGTAGATCCCATCAAGTTGACAATCATGGCGAATTATGACAGTCTGCGCTGAACATCCTCAGTGTGCCACCCAGAACCTTCTACCAGGGAAAACAACCCATAAGTTCACTGACTATATTCTACATGGTGACTGTCCTATTATAGTCCTCATTACAGTGAAGACAGATGTCTCTACCTTCTAGTTTGCTGGATAGTTCTAGCACTGATCCAGAGATGGTCCCACATTAATGACATCAGAAGGAGTTTAGGCTGGTACCAAGTTGGCCATGTTTTTTTTTGCTGTTTGTCATCAGTCATGTCAATGAAGGCTATTGTGGAGCCCCATATCCTCTCTGACTCTAAGTAGGTCTTGGGGGGCTTTTATTGCTAGAGAGTTGGCAGTAAAGGGTTGAGTCATTTCTTCTGCATCTCTGGTTCTCTAAGGCCTCATTCATCTTACCTGGATTCCCGAGACAGACAGTTCTTCCGTCTGCTTTTCCGAGTGCTTCCACCGTGCCTTTGCAAGTGTGCTCCTGTGTCCTTCTGTAGTCTGCAGACTCTGATCTTGTCGGTACTTTCTCTTTCACGAAGCCTGAAGGGAACTCCTGGCGTTGTAAAAGAACTATTTCATGTACGCACTGTTTGTCTTCTTGCCAGAGACATGGATGTTTGGTGGACCTGAGACAGCTTTTAATTCTAATGTCTAAATTGTAATGCTCTTAATAATGAGGCAAAGGCACTCATGAAGCTCAGCTTCCTTTCTTATATCTGGTTGTGGTTTTTCTGAGATAATTTAATTATTAGTATTTTTTTTAGAGGTGCTGTGTCTTTCTCAGTAGCTTAGACTTTCAGTCCTTCTGCCTCCACCACTCTCGTGCTAGAGTTACATGTGAATAGGACCACGAGCAGCTTCAGTGTGGCTTCTGAATTCTCACATCCTTGCCAATGGTCCCTATGGTTGTTTGCTACAAACCCCACACATTAGTTACTGTTGCTGCGATAAAACACCATGAGTAAGGCAACTTATGCAGAAGGAGTTGGTTTTGCTTGTGGTTCCAGAGGGATAAGAGTCCATCCTGGCAGAGAGGTGTGGCAACAAGTGGCTGGAGCGGGATGCCGAGAGAACACGTGGGAATGCAGGCAAGACTATCACACTCGAAGCCTGCCCCCAGTGATGTACTTCCTCAAGCAAGGTTTCCCTTCTCAAAGGTCCTATAACCTCCTCAAACAGTGCCACCCAGTGGATGCTAGTTGTATCTCCTCCTCCCAAGCCTGTGGGGGACATTTCTCAGACTATCACATTCTACAATGGTTTTCTCTTTGAGAAATTCCATCTTGGTTGGGCTAAAGTGCTGGGGACCATGATTTAACCAAGAGCCTTGTCAGATATTTCTTCAGTCCTTAAAGAAACAGTCTATTTCTTGTGCCTGTTGAAGTGGGTTGCATAGAGATTTATAAGGAGTCTCTAAGATGTTGCCAATATGGCAGCTAGCACCATGTATCTGACTTTCTGTATCTGGCATACTTAATATTTGCAGCATATTGCTCACAATTTTAATGTTGATGATTAATTAGTTTCATCAGTTCCATCTGACTTGGAAGTGACATTCCAGGAGTCATCATGACTTGGAGGTCACATTGATTTCTGGTTATTCTAGACTTGTCTACTTGGGAGTAAAAATGGAGATTTGTTTTTGGCTTAAGTGAGATCTGCCTAGATCATATCCTACTCACACATGGCCATATCCATGATTGAAAATAGTATTTTTATAAGTAAGAACTGAGAGACCCAACACAAAGAAACTTAGAGATAGTCTGGGACCCGTTCAAAAAAGAAAATTCTCTGAAGAGGAGAGACAAGAAATGTATGGATAAAGAAGAAGCATAAAGTATGCATGAATATAGTTCTGGGAAATGAGAAAACAGGATGGGGAATTCCCAGATGTTGCTCCATCCATAACCAGAAGCACAGGAGGGCTGGCTATAGTTTGGAAAAGCACCACTAAAGGCTAAAGGAAAAACCATCCCCTCTCTGTGATGCTTCTGGGAGGTGGTGGGATATTTAAGAGGAGGAACCTACTGTGATGTCTTCTGGTCACTGAGGGTGTACCCTTGAGATGGGCCTCAATGAAAGGGTCTTCCTTCGTAAAACACCCCCCTACCTGCCACCAGTTTACAAGTTTCTCCAAATCCCACAGCAATAAAACAAATCAGTTAAGATTTGAAACCTCCAAAATAGTGAGTCACAGCAAACCTTTCTTCTTTGTAAGGTGACCATTTCAAGAGTTCCGCTACAGTAACAGGAAGTTAATAGCAAAAAGGCCGGAACCCCAAACTTTTGAGTTATATGGCTATGCAGTGGAAATTGAGCTCTATTACTGAGGCTTTTAAGACTTTGGTGTTGAGGGAATTAAGTAAGATGAGGATTGTTGAGGACATTGTCTGGTGCCTGGCATATGGTTTCTGCCCAGTTTGAGTTCCTGTCCTGATAAACGGTGACATGGAAGTGTAGGCTGAATAAACCTTTTCCTCCCCAGGTTGCTTTTTGGTCCTGGTGTTTCCTCACAGCAATAGTAGCCCTAACTGAGACAAGTTGGTACCAGGAGTGGGGTATTGTGTGCAGACCTGACCATATTGTTTTTGGGAAGATTGTGGAAGGACTTTGGAACTTTGTGCCAGAAAAGCCATTGAGTGTTGAGAGCTTGGTAGGGTGTTCTATAGAAACCTGGAAGGCGAGATTGTTGAGAGCAGTGCAGAAGATGTGGAGGCCTGGCCTGTGGAGTTGCAGAGGGAAATCAAAGTTCATGCCATTTTTGTAAGGAGTCTATGGTGTCTGGTTAGCTGGAACTGAAGAATCATCTGTGATTATTACGAGACCAGAACCACTAAAGTAAAACCTTTGTCTTACTAGGACAATTGGTGCTGGTCCACTGGGGTGGAAGAATCCACTGTGATTAAAAAGAGATCATCATTGTTGAGGTGAAATCTTCTGGGAAGTGTTTCATGAGAGTACACAGGAATTGTATTCCTTAGGTGGCCAAGGTTGTACCTTGTGCTGATAGCTGAACTTGGTTATGTAAGATTCATGCAGGTGGTACTGGTTTTGAAGACATTAATAAATAAGTCATTAAGAGAAGTTGATGTTTGACATCATGAAGAGAGCCCAGGAGGGGATACTGTTGAAAGTGCAGCCCATTTTCAGGATAAGACCCCAGAAGTTTTGGAAATGCCAGCACCATGGGATGACCACCAAGAATAACAGTAGTGGAAGAGTCAAGCCAGTCTGAGCCTAGAAGACAATTTATGTGTGTTGCAGAGGGCAGAGCTTGACAAGGGACCCAAGCCCTTAGGAGGAGCCCAGAAGATTATGAGTAAATCCCAGATATTGGATATTGCTTTGATCTTATTATAACTATGCCCTGGTATTTTCATTTTGAAGTAAGGAAGGATTTAACTTTTTTTTATAGGTGCCCACAATTGGGAGATTTAATTTTAAAGGAGATTTTAGCTTTTAAAATAAACTTTGGATCATTAAAGTGATTAAATTTTAAAGTGTTTAAATTTGTAAAGCCTGGGAATTTTTAAGTTTGTAAAATATTTTTATATTGGGGTGTTATTAATGTGTGATTTTGGGGATGAACAGGAAAGAAAAGGTTGTGGTTTGACAGTGATGTGTTTGTGTGTCAAGTTGGCAAGGGGTCAACTATGCTAGATAGCTTTATGTCAGCTGGACACAAACTAGAGTTTTTCTGGAAGGAGGAGATCTCAGGTGAGAAGTAAGACCCTGTAAGGTATTTTTTCTCAGTGAAAGAAAGTGAAAAAGTGATTGCGTTTGGAGCCTATGTCTGAGGGAATTCTAACTCATACCATTTGCTAGCCATGGATGTAGACACAGTAGCCTGTGAAGTACTTTTTTTCTATAAAACAAATATTATAATAATATCCAGACATAAAATAAAATAAGCATTGATTAGATTTCATACATCAAAAGATAAAATGATTTCTCATGGAAAGAGACAAAATGAATGAGCAAGCAAGACCTTCCTTGGAAGGGCTATTGAAAAACAAAGTTTATATTCTTGGCTAAAATGGTTTCCTTTTGACGTTCTTCGAGAGAGTGCTGAGAGAGTACATCATCAGCTACTGTGTGGAAGTCAAACCTTAAGATCCATGGAAAAGCAAATGCTGCGATGCTAAGCTAAACAAACCAGGGCCAAATATGATAGCTTACTTGTAGCTCATATAGGAGAACACGAATAAAGTAATCACATATTAACTCAGAATTGAGTATAATAAGGGGTTTCTTATTTAGGGGGGACTCACAGATCACAGTCTCTGCACAAATGGAGAACAGGAACCAAATCCAGCATCCAGGAGAGAGAGGAGAGAGAGGGTGTGTGAGCGTGTACCCAAGGCCATGCCTAACCTCTCAAAGGCCATTGGCTGAAGGAAGTTCCCCATCACCTCGCCCTTTTGTCTAAATAAAAGAGTTTTAAACCTAATAACCAACCTGGTAGGTGCAGGCTCATACCCACGTTGGGTGCCAGATATAGGAGAACATGAACAAAGTAATCCCACACTAACTCAGAATTGAGTATAATAAGGGCTTTTTTAAATTTAGAGTGGGGGGGCCTCATAGACCACAGTCCTCTGCAAAATGGGGAACAGAACTGAATCCAGCATCCAGGCGAGAGAGGAGGAAGAAAGAGAGAGAGGGAGAGAGAGAGAGGCATGCGAATGCGCACCTTTTTGTACCCAAGGCCATGCCCAACCAGCTTCAGCCTCTTAAAGGCCATTGACTGAAGGAGGTTCCCCAGCAAGCACATGTACATTTAGTTCATTCAACCAAAATGTAATCTACTACATGACTCATGGCCACTGTCTGTATGGGGTGTGTCTATGTTTCTGGCATCTTATTCAAAGAACTGAAAAAGAAGACCACACAGACGGCAAAGTGGCAAGGAAGCTTCGTTAGAAACAAAGGACATTGCAGGTCAGACATGCTGGAAGTCTGCAAGGGGCACCTGAGAGTACTTGGGGTCCTAGCTATTATTTGGGGCTTTCTTGTATGGAGTCTAGAAGAAAGAGGGATTGGTAACTGAGAGGGATAATTTGGGCATTTCTTTATTTTGATGCACAGATTTAAGTTGTATAATTCTTTTTCTCCTGTATGCACTTATTCCCATGATGCATTTGATTTTAATCATATCATTTCCTATTAAGCAAATTCCCCCTACAAGTTCATTTAGAGAATAAATATAGTTAGACTTATTATGCATAATACCTTCAACTAGTTCAGGTCAGGTTGGCCCCCCTCACTCTAGTATCCAGGTATATCCAGGAATATTTTTGAATAGATACTATCTATGAAAAGAAGGTTCCTGATGATGATTAGGGAAATTTGCCCTATTATTGTAGTGGGGTGTGTGTGTGTGAGTGTGTGAGTGTGTGTGTATGTGTGTGTGAGAGAGAGAGAGAGAGAGAGAGAGATGTGATGCATGAATGCAAGGGCTGTAAGCTTCCAAGTACATTTTTAGGAAAGGGATGTGTGTCTAGACCTAAGCAAGAGGAGTCCCAGCTTGCTAAGCTGTTCCCTAAGCTTGACTGTCTCATATTGCTTCACAATGGTTGTAAGAGAAGCTTTGTAGACAGTAACACTAAAGAGGGTTTTCCCTAGGTTAGATATCTCTTATGTCCTTTCTAGGACCCATATGCCATGTTGACTTCACAGCATTTAATTTTCTTACCAACACTATCACAGGATACTAAGGCCACAAAAGCCCAGATGCTGAAATAACCTGTCCAAAGTCACCTTACTAGTGAATTTGCATTTCCTTTTGTTTGATATTACCTCTCCAAAATTAGAAATCTCTTCTTAAACACTTCAATTTCATTCTATACCTGTCCCTTAAAGCATTTATCAGTGAGTTATCTTTCTTTGAGGGAACTAGCTGTTTTGTTTATTAGTCTATCCTTGTGCCTAAGAATGGACCAATTGGGGCCGCTTGTTCATTCCCAGCAGATCAGACCCAAAATAATCACACAGAAATTATATTATTTAAATTCTTGCTTTGCCAATCACTTAGGCGTATTTCTGGCTTACTCTTATATCTTAAATTAACCCATTTCTATTAGTTTATATTTTACTACAAGGCTTGTGGCCTACCACCAAGGTTCCAGTTGGCAGCTTGCGTCTTTCCCCTCTGGCAGCTACATAGCATCTCTTGACTCTGCCTTCTTTCTCCCAGCATTCAATTTAGTTTTCCCCGCCTACCTCTATTCTGCCCTATCACAGGTCAAGCCTACTTCTTTATTCATTAACCAATAAAAACAACACATATACAGAAAGACTTCCCACANATTTCTGGCTTACTCTTATATCTTAAATTAACCCATTTCTATTAGTTTATATTTTACTACAAGGCTTGTGGCCTACCACCAAGGTTCCAGTTGGCAGCTTGCGTCTTTCCCCTCTGGCAGCTACATAGCATCTCTTGACTCTGCCTTCTTTCTCCCAGCATTCAATTTAGTTTTCCCCGCCTACCTCTATTCTGCCCTATCACAGGTCAAGCCTACTTCTTTATTCATTAACCAATAAAAACAACACATATACAGAAAGACTTCCCACACCAAGAACGTATTCAACATGTCCTATATGAATGCACAAAGCAGGGCAATGTAAGGCATTTCAGGAAGAGGAATGGTAAGACCAAACTCTTAGAAGCATGGATGATGGTGTATAGTATTCTGGAAGAAATGATAATAACTACCCATGCAGTTATTATCACATCTTATTACAAGCAACTAGTTTGTCAATGTACTACATACACACATCCTCCCAAAGTCCTTAGGGCAGGTGCTGTTGCCATGAATACTTTATACTTAAGATTGTGAAAGTTCAAGTAAACTAAATGCTTGTTAAAATTAATGTAGTTAGTAAGTGGTGGATCTGGGTGCAGGTTTAAAATTATGATCATAACTTTTTTTTTAAAATGGAGGAAGGATTTATTTTGTCTTACACTGGGAGAGGTGTGTTGGATAGTTTTATGTCAACTTGATATAAGTTGGAGTTTTTTGAAAGATGGGAACCTCAATTGAGGAAATATCTCCTTAAAACCTGGCTGTATGGCACTTTCTTAGTTAGTGGTTGATGGGGAAAGAGCCCTGCCCATGGTGGGTGGTGCCATCCCTGCGCTAATGGTCCTGGGTTTTAAAAGGAAGCAGTCTGAGCAAGCCATGAGGAGCAAGTCAGTAAGCAGCACCTCTCCAAGGCCTTTGCCTCAGCTCTTAGACCCAGGTTCCTGCCCAGCTTATGCTTCTGTCCTGACTTCCTTTGACAATGAACTGTGATGTAGAGATATAAGCTGAATAAACTCTTTCATCTTCAAGTTGCTTTGGTCTTGGTGTTTCACCACAGCAACCATAACCCTAACTAAGGCAAGGGGATAGAGTATGGTATGATGGGGAAGGCATGGCAGAAGGAGTGGGAAGCCAACTGGTCACATGAGATCCAGGTCAGAAAATGAATCGGAAGTGGAATTGGGCTACAAAGCCTTAAGGTCTACATCCAGTGACCCATGTTGCCCAGTGAGGTGTCACCTCCTAAAGGCTCCTCATGGAGCTCCACCCACAGGGAACCACCACAGCTGTTCTCTCTCTGTTAGCAGTTGAGGATGATGATACCAGTTAGCTACTGATTTCTTCTTCAGAAGCTGAGGTCCTCAGAAAGCTCAGAACATAATATCTAAAGTCTTCCATAGCTATATATTCTTAATCATAAGCTACTGCACAGCTCACAAATGTGTATGGAGTATGCACACCACTAACTAGTCCTCTGCTGTTCGATGCACAGGTATTTGCATTATCTTGCTGCCTATAGAGAAAATCAATTTCTTGTCAGTTTTTTAGTTGGTGAATTATGTTCATATACCAAAGTACCTGTGCTGTGGTGAATTCTTTTTGTTCTCAAAGCTTTAAAGGTAACTCTTGGGCAAATCTTTTAGCCCAGCCTCAATTTTGCTCAGGGATGTAGGGGGAGAATCCTTTGCTCTGACCAAGTCTAGACTGTTAGAGAAATGGAGTGTGACAGAAAGCAGTTGTAAACAATAGAAAGGCCAATTTCTGGATAAGGTGGTTATGAAATTGACAACCTTCCTGCTTGCTTTTCTGTGTTAGTAGTGAGAGGCCGAGGTTTGATTTAATATGTGATGACTGTCCCTTATAAGAAACACTGGCCTGATGGAGTATGTGATCAATCCGGACTCTCTGAACATGGCTGACAAGGAG
>LOJH01025989.1:7286-18552 GCA_001685095.1 Ellobius talpinus
ATCATCACCATCACCATCATCATCACCATCACCATCATCATCACCATCACCATCGTCATTGCTATCACCATCACCATCATCACCATCACCACCATCACCATCATCATTATCATCACCACCATCACAATCACCATCATCACCCTCATCACCACCATCATCACCATCTCCATCATCACCATCATCACCATCATCATCATCACCACCACCACCATCATCATCACCACCACTATCATCACCAACACCGTCACCACCACCACCATCATCATCACCACCACTATCATCACCATCACTGTCACCACCACCACCATCATCATCATCACCACCACTATCATCACCACCATCATCACTATCACCATCATCACCATCACCACCACCACCATCACCATCATCATCAACAGTTAAGGGGAGGGTAAAAGAGAAGGCAGCCATGTGTGGAGTTGAGAGGACAACATCGAGGAATCAGCTCTCTCTCTCTCTCTAATGTTTCTGGAATCTAACGTAGCTCATAAGACTTGTGCAGCAAGCCTTAAGCACTTTAGCCTCTAGGACATCTTGCTGGCTTTGTTGTTTTCATTGTTGTTCTGTTTCGTTTAGAGATAGGGTCTCACGTTTCCAAGGCTGGCCTCAAACCCCCGAGATAGCCAGGGATGATCTTGAACTTCTGCTTCTCCTGCCTCTACCTCCCCACTACAGGTG
Organism: Ellobius talpinus; assembly: GCA_001685095.1. Classification (NCBI taxonomy): domain Eukaryota; kingdom Metazoa; phylum Chordata; class Mammalia; order Rodentia; family Cricetidae; genus Ellobius; species Ellobius talpinus. Next base: position 7,983 of record LOJH01025989.1, read on the forward strand.
TGAGCTACTTATAAACCCCAGATGGGGGTTGAACCCAGGACCTTGTCCATGCTAGGCAGGCAAGCATACTACCAGCTGAACTGCAACCCCAGCCCTTCCTCCTGAGCCACCGCCCTAGGGACAAAACCATCTGCCAGTCATAAGGAAATGATTGCCATGCTTAGAACAATGTCTGCATAGATGCTCAACAAGCAGCCCTCACACACTAGCTGAAGGAGTGACTGGAGGAGTGGTTGAGGTGGAACATCTTTCAGGGTCCTTCCAGTTCTAATGGAAAGGGCCAGGCACCCACCTGCAATCAATGCTCTGCAGCCGAGTCTACCCCCAAAAGAAGGGAAGAGTACAGATGAAGAACCAAGGAAAGAGGTCAGATCTCTCCAGAGCACAGTCACCTGCACCTTGTGGCCCTGGCAGTGCATACCCTGGCGTCTTCTGTCTGTAGAATAGGGTGATGGACATCTGTGGACCCTCTCAGCATGGCTGAGGGGACCATGAAGGAAGACCTTCACAGAGCCACATGCAGTCCCCGCAAAGGATGGACAGTGGGTGGTAAACGCAGAAAAACATCAGCAGAGCAGAGTAAATCTCCCAGGTTTCCTGATTTCCTCCCCCAGGCTTGGGATTAGCAAAATACTCATTCCCTTTTGTGTTTTGAATTCAGACAGATTATGTTCAAATCCTGGCTAACAACGCTGCTGTATAAAAAGTAAGATGCCAAGCCACCAGCGCAGACTTGAGAATGAGACCAATGAATTATCCTGTTAACATCCCAAAGTCTGGGTGTCAAGAAGAAAAGCCCCCCCCTTCCTCAGAGGATCTCTTATGGTCACTTGGAAAGAGGTTGGCAAGGACAAGAAGGAAGAAGAGGACCCTTACATGATGGGTGAGACTTCCCCCACGGTGGCCTGTACTGCAGACTTGGGGGCCCTCATGGGCTCAGACAAGGCTCTGACAAAACCAAGCCAGCAGATACCCCATCTTCAACACAGACCTTCTGTAAGCCCAGCTTTGAGGTGGGAGAGCCAGCTGTGCTCCACAGTGGGTGACCCTAATCACCACTGCCCCAGGACCTGATCTGATTCACCTCCCAAAGGGTCTGTCCCTCTGTGGACATCACTCTGAAGGAACTCAGGGCAGAACTGGCAGGAGGCAGCCCGGTTGCCACAAGACCCTCCCTCGCAACCTAGGCTCCTCAGGCTTTTAACGAAGCCATAAATCCCAGGCCCTGCACATGTCCCAGTGACTGGACAGAGGACTGCATCTCAGGCTGGCTGACTGGTGGGGATGGCGCCCTGACACCCCATCACTCATTTCCTGCGGCCCCCTCCTGGGCAGCAGCCCATCCATCTTGGCCAGAGACTTTCAAGTCCAGCTGAGGCCTCTCTGCTTAGTGTTAAGATGAGCCTCGCTCACGTGGACTGGTCTTATTTATCTTTTCGTGGGTCCCTTTGTGGCCATCACTCTGCAGGGCGGCCTGGTTCTCAGCCCAAGCCTCCAGAATGCAAACCTCCTCCACCTTCCTTTCTGACCCCACCTGGTGGGATCCAGCCAAGGCCTGCAGCCCTGGTGGATCTGTCTCAGTCAACAGAATCTCTGGCCAGGCTTCATCTGGTGCTGAGGCCCTGCAGCCTGGAAACAAAACTTAGTGCCTCCAGAAACACAGGATCATAGGAGTCACCTTCCTGGGGACAGAACTAACTAACTAACTAACTAACTAACTAACTAACTAATAAAAAAAGGCTAATTGGAATCTACCCTATCCTCTCCACCCAAGATTCAAGGGCCTCTCAAGGCTCCTCCCTCATTCTCCAGGACAGGACTTACCAATTTTAAAGTTCCATCAAAGGCAGTAATCATAGGAGTTTGAAGGGCAGTGAGCACTAGTTGGAGAGCTGGGCCCACCTGGGTCCTTGCCTGACTCTGCTCCCTGTTGTCTGGACCTACTGGGTGTTATCAAAGATGGCACCCTGTCACCAGGGTATAGAGCCACCAGGGTTAGGTTAAGCACTGGTCTCTAGGCTCGTCTGTTCCTTTTCGAGGTAGCTTCTGGGCTTGCCGGCCCTCCCTAGTCTGGTGACCAAGAGCAAGAAACACAACTTTCAGTATTGGGTGAGAGGGTGGACAAGCAAAGAATTCTAGGATCTTCCTGGCCAAGGAGCCTCCCTTGTGCCATGTCCCTTGCGGGCAGAAGACAGGCTTGTCTGTACCCCTTCCCACCCACAGCTGAGATCTGGGTGACCACCCCTTCACAAGTGGACCATAGAGAAGGAAAGTCACTCATTCCCGATTGCAGAGGATACGTGTGACAGACCAGAGTGGAAACCCACAGGCTTAGCTGATCCCTCTGTTCCATCTTGGCGAGCTCCTCTCCCCACTGCCACACCTAGGGCATGAAGGGGTTAAAAAGCACCAGCAGCCGGAGCCTAGCTCAGAGCAGCTTCTGGGGGCTCCCTGCATTTCTTTCTTCCTCCTCCTCCTTCCCCTCCCCCACATGTCACTGGCCATAATTCATGTGCTTATTATAATCATGACCATATGTTTAATGGCCTCTAATAAAACCACTGCTAACCTGGCTCCTGCTCCTGAGTCTCTGGCCACCTCACTCCTGCGCTGTCTCCTGATCCCAGGCTACTTCAGCACTTCCTCATAGGGTCACTGACTAGAGGGACAAGAACCAGGGCCGGAGAGTGGAGTTGGCCTTTCACTTTGTGCTCATTCATTCATTCATTCATTCATTCATTCATTCATTCATCTCTATCAGATGCCTGCGCCCCATCACCTGAGAGGCGAGAGTGTGGAGCCCAGTGAGTCTCCACCTCCACCCTTACAGACCTGGTGGCACCTGGTCTCACAAAGAGGTCACTTGATGACCACAACCCATCCCAGAAGAGTTGCAGCGTAGGAATGTCCAGCTGGACTAGGTTTGATTTGTAAGACATGCCGGCATAGACGGAGCCATCATCAGGTCAACTGTGAACACCAGTGAGTAAATGGCTGGCTCAGTGGATGGGTGTGTTGTGGACATAGCCCAAAAAGGACTTTCCTAAAGAATAAAGGCTCAGTTCTAAAATAACGGCCCGCAAGTGAGCCCCGAGGGTACAAGAGCAGAAACATGAACTTCTGTTTTTTTGTTTTTGTTTTTTAATTTCTCTATCGTGCAAGCAAGGCGTGGGTACCATTCTGGTGCCGCCTGTGAGTGCTAGCCCAGAAGGCCAAGTGAGGAAGAGCTCAGACAGGCCACGCACATAGGACAGTCGCATTCTTTCCGCTGCTGGTGGGAGGTGGGGAGCCTTTGACGTGGTCAGCTGGACTCAGGTTGGAGGCACCACAGATCTGGTGGCTTTTCTAACACGTCTATTTCCAAGAACCTGAAAGCTGGAAGGGCACACTCAAAGTGGTGCATGTCCTGGCTTGCAGAAGGCCATCTTCTCACTGACCTCACACGACAGAAACAGAGATGGGGAGCTCTCCAGGTTTCAAGTGGGAGGACACGACAGGCTTTTGACTTTGCCCTACAGCCCCGTTCTGCCTTACCATCCTCTAGAAGTCCTGCGCACAAACGAGCAATACTGGCTGCGGCAGAGCCATTGGGAGTGGCACGCGCAGGTCTACACTTCAGGAGACTGGCAGGGTAAGGAGATCCACACACAGGAAGCCAATGGGAGCCTCTGCTGCTTCCGAGGGCCTGGGAATGTGCTGGATGTGGGAGGTTAGGAGCTTCGCTTTTCCTTCTAGTTTAGGTTTATGCTAATGTGAGCCTGGGGCCGCTTTCAGATGTCTGAAGGCAGCGACAGGGCACAGTGGGAGATACTCTGTTTATGGGGCTCCTGGACAGAGGGGTGGCTGGATAGAGCTTATGCTCATTTATAAAAATAGAGCCCTTGCAATAAGCACTTTAACCTACTGGGCCATTTTGTTGGCCTTCCAGTCTCTTCTTGTCCCTCTTTGGGTCCCAAGATTGTCCCCAACATCTCCTTGTAACTTCTATGGTTTAAGTTTGAGGCATACCAGCCTTTTTGGCATAACCATACTCATTGTCAGGTGGCAGATTCATATTTGAGAATTTTGCCAATTACAAAAAGAAGAGAGAAATCACTAACAGTCATTTTAAAATGTTTTAAGTGAGGTTCTACTTTTGTGGGGACCGCAATCCATGGCTGTGCTGTATTCTGAGTTTAGTGAGGAACTTGAAGATGCCCTGGGAGACCTTCAAGATTCTCACTATACTGAGAATATATCCGAGTCTCTCGCAAGGCCCATGGGACCCGCATGACTATCTCGTAGCCTAGGGATCCAGGAGACCCTGAAAGGGAGTCTGGGTTTGGCTCTTACTGTACTAGAGAGCCAGCGAAAGTGCTGAACAGCATCACCTTTTTATTTCAGTCTTTTCAAGAAGCTCCCCTAACGTACAGTGGCACATGAAAGGGAGGGGCTTTCCTCCTGTAGAACTGGGGGCAAATGGGGCAATCTCTAGGATTATGAGAAAACCAATAACTCTTCCGTCAGTCTCTCTGAATCCCCTCCATCCTTCTTCTTGTCCCCACACATCCCTCTCCAATCTTGTTAGTTGAGACAAGTCACCAAAGGGGACCGTCATAGTGGGGTTTTAAAGCCCACCTGCCTCTTCACGCCTGCCCCAAGTTTTATATCTGTTCCTTGCATGTTCTCCCCACTCCGGAGAGTGTGAGCAGAGGCTGGGCACTGATTTATGCTGCTGACAGAGAACCTAATGAATTGAAGACATAAAAGCATAACAAGGGTGCCCCCTGGGGTAGATTTGTTCTGGATGCAGCCCTTGGATGCTGACAGCCTGGTGTCTATGAGGGATGTGGCCCTGGATGCTGAGCCAGGGGCACTGCGGTGATCCTGAGGTGCTGATGGGAAGAGTGGGTGGAGATTTGGGAGTCTCTTAGCATCCTGGCCTAGGAGCAAAGAAGCCGAATCAGAATCCACAGTGGCATTCCAAGCATGGGGGCAGGGAAGTGAAGGTCCCTTGGCTTACAGATGCAAAGGAAGAGCACAGGGGAGCAGAGGCAGATGCAGATAGGGGGGTCCTGAGCCCGAACACGGCCACTCAATGTTTCCTTGTAAAATAAGGCGTAAATTAGACAGGGCCTGGAATTTTGGGATGATTTTGGTTAAAATAAAAGAGAAAATGGGGGGAGGAAGCAGACCATTATCTCTGTCACTAACAACTTTCAAGCTATTGAATGACTATCATTAGAGCAGAATTCAGGTCTGGCCATGTGGGGGTAGGGCGTGGTGGGTTGGTGTGTGACTCAGGCCCTGGCCATGTGTGTGTATGTGTGAGGGGGTGAGCATGTTACTCAGGCTTGGGCATGTATGGAGGGGGACTCAGTGGGTAGAGTGTTGGCTTAGCATGCACAAACCCTGGGGTTCATTCCCCAAAACACCAAGACATGGAGTGATGGCATATGACTGTCACCCCAGCACTGTGGAGGTGGAGACAGAAGAAGTTCAAGGTCATCCCCAGGTATTAATTAGTTAGAGGCCATCCTGGGCTACGGGAGACCATCCTGGGTTACAGGAGATCCTATCTGCAAACAAAATAACGTAGATCTGTAAACAGGGTGGGGGTTGTGGGTCAGTAGTGCTCTGCTAAGCTTAGACTCAAAAGTTAGGTTTCTATGTAGGTTCTCCTGTTTGGAGTATACTGGCAGCTAGATCAAATAAAAGCATCTAAATGAGGCTGGCTAAACCCAGCCCATGAACCACCCACTTGAGACCTGAAACGAGATGACTGCACAAAGGGTCCCATTTCATCTCAACTTGGTGCGTTCAACAGCCTTCACTGTGATTCTGTTAGGGGAGGACATTGTACCGACCCTGGGGATACAGGTAGGGCACCCAGGGCCCAGCAGTCAGTAAGTGACGTGAGGCAGAACCTTGTGAGTAAAGGCTCAGAGACCAGAGGGTTGGAGGCATCTTGGGAAAGTACACCAAGGTGGCCCAGAGGCATGATGGCAGCCATGACAGCAGGCTGGATGGGGACAGAAGGCAGGTCGTAAGGGCCTGGCAGGCCTGGATCAGGAGAGTACCTTTGCTGTTAGATCTCTGTGTAAGAAAGTGCTGTCCAGCAGCGGTGTAGACAATGGTTAAAGGTGCAATTGTGGGCACAGGGAGACCCCACGTTGGACTTCCATAGAACCCAGCAGTTGACTTGAGCTTGAACCAAGGTAAAGGCAGAGAGGGCAGAAAAGAGGTCACCTTTAAGAGACTATGGATGTCTTTCACATTTTCTAGCTTTTTTCTTTCTTTCCTTCCTTCCTTTCCTTCCTTCTGTTCTCTCTCTCTCTCTCCTCCCTCCCTCCCTCCCTTTCTTTTTTGTACCATTAACTGCAGTGGGCAGGAGCTTCTTGCCACAGAAAGCTGCTGTTAGCAGACAAGAGCCAGAGCAGGAGCCTTGGAGTTCATGCTGGAAGAACAGCATCTATGCTCAGTCTGCAGGGCTTCCCAGAGGATGTACCATTACCAGCCCAGGCAGACCCCACTAGGCATAGGCTGCAGGTTGCAGTTGACAACCCCAGCTGGCTAGGACAGAGTGACTGCCAACACCGGTGGCAGTATTGCTTGCTTCAGTGAGACTGCTTTAAGGCTCAAGGATTGATCTCATCGACAAGGCTCCTGGCCCACATCCCAGTGCCTGGCGCATGACCACACCAGCATAATGGCAGCGGTCACTGTGGTCCTTAGCATCCTCAATGTTGCTGTAGTGACTTTCTTAATAGATTCAGCATTGAGTTAAAGCTGCCCAAAGGACAAGACCCTAAAGTCATACTTCTTGTGTCTCCCAAAATTCTCTTCATAGTTTAGAGAGCTTCCATCCCAAAGTCTCATCTGTGTCTGCAGTGAGATACCTGTTGAATATTTACATGGGAAGGGGCTGGGCTCTCACAGGAGAATGAGTGACAGACATGACAAGTTAGATGTTTCCAGTGTTTTCTCTTGGGTTGGAAGTGTCATCACCATTTTATTCACTCAGCCATCTTCAAGACAGGAGGAGGACAGATGTCCCTTCAGTCATGTGGGTTCCCCAGCACTGTCAAGACACCATCTGTGGTCCGTGCGGAAGTTCCAGATGTTTCTAGAGAGCTGGATACTCAGTGGAAGGGCCGTGCATCGAGAACTGTGAGCAGGGAGGCTGTCGAAGGCAGAGGCCAGCAGGAGCCTGCCCTCAGAGGGATTATTTTGGCTCACAGGTCACCATCTTTCAAGATGCCAGGAGCTGGAGGAAACTAAATACACAGAGAGCAATGCACGCTGTGTTCAGTTGACATGTTCCTTTTCATTCAGTCTAGGACTCTTAGTGAGGGTTTACCTTGCTGTGAAGAGACACCGTGACCACAGCGACCCCTATAAAGGAAACATTTGAGGGTAGCTCGCTTACAGTTCAGAGGGTCAGTCCACTATGCTCATGCTGGTGCAGTACAGACCACAGATCATGATTCTGCTCTGATTTCATGTGTGGATTTCAGATTCATAAGGCTCTTCTTCTTGCTGGGATGGGTTGTTTTTTTTTCAAGAGCAGAGATCCTCCCTTTGGGGCCATTTTATTTTAAAACACTCCAAGGACCCAGGTCCATGTGAGGGTGCCACCCCTTTTATGGAGGGCCACCCTATCTCAATGGATAATCCCTCACAGGCGTGGCCAGAGGCTGACCTGATCTAGCTGATTCCTCACGGGCATGCTCAGAGGCTCCTTTCTTGGGCTATTCTAGATTCTGTCAAGTTGTCAATATAAACCATCACCTGTCAGAGATAGTTGGAAGCCACCAAATATTTCAAGAGCTCCCTCCCAGCTCTGTGATCCTTTTGTCATTGAATTGTGTTTGGGAACTTGGCGTCTCTTCCAGGCAGAAATGGTTGCGATTGCTGAGCTTTATTGTCTTTCTCATCCTGTCCAGGGACCTTGGAGGCTACATGTTTAGATTGTGCCACAATACACAGGTTTCCTACATGGGGGAATTCCGCTATGGCTGGGCTAAGCCATGTCAGAATTTGTCAACTGCCCACCCTGGCTTCCCATCGAAACCACTCTCCTCTTACTATCCTCAGCACCCTCAGCCCCACAACAGCCAGTGCTTCTTGTCAAGGGAGCTCACATCTCTGGGGGGCAAGAAGCAGTGTGAATTATTAGGGTGCATACTCACACCCAGGGGGCAGAGCCTCATTGGAGCTTTGGAAATAAGATGAAACTTTTCAGTGTATGGGATTCCATAAAGGAAGGAAGGGCAGGGACAGGGGATTAAAACTAGGAGGGAGTAAAGGAGGGATCTTGTACAGTTTCCAAAAAGCTGAGTGATTGCAGTAAGTCATTCAGAAGTAGATGGAGATCAGGAGGAAATAAGTGGCCCCAGACAAGATGTCCTTTTAGGACTTATTAGAAGACCAAGTTTTAGAATGTGTTATGGATATCTCATATGTGGAGGGTGGGAAAGGCTGTGGCTCAGGGCAGCCCTAGCTGTGGAATCACCTGTGTTCCTACTGCGCTGTGCAGCTTTGAACATGTTGCTTTCACTCTCTGGGCCTACCTCAGTTTCCTCCTTGGTGCAAAGCTGGCAGAGTTGAGGCTTATGTTGCCATAACAATCTTTGGGTAAGATTTGTGTTCATGAGATGCTCATGCCCCAGTGACCAAGAACCACCACTGAACTCAGTAGACCCCTGCTCTGGGGAGCTGGTGTGATGATAGCAGACGTCATTAAACAACTCATTAATAGCAATCATGACAAATGCTATGTGTGAGCCACATAGTGGTGTGGAGAAAAGTAATTTCATAGAAAGTAGATATGGCAAGTCAGGGAATCCCTGAAAGAAGAAGTCAGGTAACATGGAGGGGGCGAGACTGACACCTTCAAGGTCCTGTGATAGGAAAAGGCTGAGAGAACTTGGTGAGAAAGCAAGTTAGAGAGAGATCAAGAGAAATGGAAATGGACATGAGATGGAGGTGGAGGTGGACATGAGATGGAGGTGGAGGTGGAGGTGGAGATGAGATGGAGGTGGAGGTGGACATGAGATGGAGGTGGAGGAGACGAGACGAGACAGCAGTGGAGATGGGATGAGATGGTGACAGAGGTACATAGAAAGAACCAACTAGAAATCCTTTACTTCTGTAATACTCTCCAGAAGCCAGGGAGCCCAACCATTTCTCAAATTCAGTTTCAGGATAGTTGTCAGAGTTATCTGTCACTATTGGAGGGCAGAAACAAGAAGAGAGTACCTTTTAACTCATCACGACTGTCGTTCTTTCTGGCTGGAACACTTCCCGTTTGGGTCAACTTAAATGCACACTTCAGAAGGGCTCACCTTCCTAGCATAGTGCTGCCTGGGGCCATCAACCCTGTCTCCCTTCTGTGCTGGCCCAGACTAGGTCATTTATCAGGATTCTGCTTTGGTTTCAAGGATGGGTTTTAGATTCATGAGCCTTCTCTTGCTAGGATGAAGTATTTTACAAGAGCAGAGAGCCTGGGTTTGTCCATCCTGAAGCCCCCAGGACTGGGAGACATCAGCTGCAGTATGGGCTCCTGGCCATGGTACTGACCAGAGTTTGGCTAGGGAAGGCAGTGCAAGATGCTTATGTTTTCAAAAACCACTGAGGCCAGGAAAGAAAAAGAATTCACCCACAGTTACCATCATTGTCAAAGGCAGCCCTGGAGTGAGTCCAGGATTCTTAGCATCGGTTCAGCTCATGTCCTCTCTCCATAGCTCCCTCCGGGGCAGCTGCATCTTCACAGAGCCAAGGGAGCTGTTACCCCTGGGAGGAGGCTCCTGCATCTGCCTTAGCCATGGGGTTGAAGCACCTGACCCAGCAAGGCCTTGCCTCCTTCTTAGACTGCTTGCTTTTAAAGGGCCTTAGGAACTGGAATGTGAGGGCTGCCCATCAACAGACCCCAAACCAGTAAAAATGATCCCAAGGTATCGCTGACACCTCTTATGTGAGGATGGACGTGAAGAAAGGGAGGGCCATTGCCTGGGGAGCCAAGTGCTAAGGTGACATGGTGAGAGAAGGGAAAGAGGAGAGACCATGCACTGGGCATTGGAGAAGTGTGAAACAGGGAGACTGTTGTGACAGACCCCGCCATTAGTAACAACAGAATTTTGAAGACAGATGTCCAAACAGAATCTGGAGGGGCAAAAGCTATGAATACTGCTGAGGTTCTAGACAGACTACACAAGATAATGGGAATCTCTGTCCTCCCAGAGAGTCTCCCCGCCCTCAGGGAAGACATCTGGGCCAGGCATATTCTCCAAGCCACCCTGCCATGGGATGAAACACAGCCCTCGTGTACTGCCAACCTCCCATTGCCAAGCAGTCACCTGCCATTCCCACTCTCTCTACAGGCCCAGTCACCAGACAGGGTCTCCATGCTGTGACAAAGATCCCTGCTACTTCCCCCAAACAAGGCATTTACAGCTCAGGAAAGTTTGTTTTCAACCTGCTGCTGAGGTCTTCACTTAAACAGGAGGGAATGCCACTAAAGGACTAGAGGAGGGAGGTGACAGTGAAGGACAGGAGGTGACAGTGAGGGATAGGAGGTGACAGTGAAGGA
>LOJH01025990.1:0-19830 GCA_001685095.1 Ellobius talpinus
AATTAAGATATCTACTTTCCTGCTCCCATATCCACCCTTCCTCCATCCCAACCGACCCAATCCCCCAAGCTCTCTCAACATAATAGATGCAGTTCCTGCAAAGAATACAGGCAAGCAGGCAAAAGCTGTCCTGCTTTTTCCTTAGACATAATTTTACCTGGGGTGCTACCCCAGTGAAGGTGTTGCTTACTCTAGAAGGGTCTTCCCTGTCCACTCATCCTTTCGGGAAATAATCTCCCAGAGTGAACCTGCTTAGTTGATTCCAGATCAAATCACACATATCTAAATAACAAAATCAAAGTCTCTGAGATATTTGTAAAGACAGGCTAGCCTGGACCCAATGCTTCAGCTCCATTCCACATCATGGCAAGCTGCCTCTACCTTTCACCAAGGAGCTACCATAGCAAACTTCCTTGAATCTGTCTTCTACACCATGTCCTGGTAAGCAGAGTTTTTTTTTATTTGTTTGGGTTTTGTTATTGTTGTTTTTTTCCCAGCAAACTTCCTACAACTCCCGTTTTTACTGGTAAACTCGTGTAATTGCCTTCTTCTCCCATAGACAGTCCTAGTGCCCAAGGAAAGAAAGAAGCTCAGCAGCCATTTTGCCATCCTGGGAGCAGAGTCCCCAGTCCTGACTCTTAATGAAGTTTGCATTGGATCCCCAATGTTGTCATCTATTATGTTGCTGTTAGTGCTGTCATTATCCCTCACCAACACAGAAACCCAGCATCTTCATACCTTCAACATAGACTGACGACCAGGGATTCTCAAGGAAACGCCTCGCAACTCCTGAGACATTGAGTCTCATGTCCCGAGTAGCTGTCAGTTTTCTGGCTCTCTAGTGGGCAGGTAACCATGGCTAACCTGTCCAGCCTCCAGCCTGTGTTTTGTAAGTCAATCAAATAAATTCCCTTTGTGTTATGTGTTTGTTCACTCAGTTTTGTTCTACAAAACACTGGATGTATCCATAGCAGGAGAAAGGTAGGAGGAGAAACAACCATAGAAGTACCTTGCAAAACTGAGGGCTGTTTAGGAAGCAGAAGCGAGAACAGCGAGAAAGGGTCATGGGTGTGTCGGATTCTGCCATGGGTACTTGAGCAGAAGAGCCAGTGAATTCTTACAGAATGTGCATGCTGCATCTGTGTCACAACTAGAACAACCAGGACGAGAGCAAGCATGGCGTCTATAAAACGCTTTGACTGAGATAAACCAGTCAAACCAGCTAGTCATTGTTGCGGGAGCTCCTTCTGCTCCTTCAGCCAATAGCTGCTGAGATACNATAAATACCCCTTTGAATCCCAACTGGTGTGGGATTGTTTGACTTACGCCTTCAAGTCATCTGAACCAGTTGAAACCGACACACCTGATGATAGCTTTTGACCCAGCTATCAGCTGTCACTCAGGTCACGTGGGAACCCTTAAGTAATAGAGAGCAGCAATCTTTGCCAGAAGGTAGGAACAACCCCCAAGGCACCAGAACCACAGCCATCTGAATTTTCCAGCCACATGATTGGCAGGAACTGAGCACCATCTCCACAGAGAAAACACATTTGTCTTATAGTTCCAATTTTCCTTGGCCCAGACTCTTCATTGGATACAAAGTCTATATGGTATCTGACATATGGTTGGCTTAGGAATTTTTGTTTTGCTCCATGATTTGATCAGATTTGCATATGACCTGTTAGATCATGCACCACAACCCATTGTACATTCAGCAAATATTTGACAAAATCTAGAATGACTACATACTCAGAGTAGATGAGCTGTGAAAACGGACTTGGAAATAAACACATTGATTCTTTCAGAAGCCTGCTCCCCCCGAGGCCCCATTCAATTCTCAGCCTCTCTTCAGAAAATAAGTTTTGCTATGTAATTGAAAGCTACATTGCTGTCTGGTTTGTTTTGGTGGCTCCACAAATGTCGGAGGGTAAGGATTTGTTAGACTAGTAATTACAACACAATCTCTGTGATGTTTGTCAGTCGGGACCAAGTGAATCCTTTAGTCAGTTTGATTTTCTGGGCTATTATAGATCTATTCATGATTTCATTACCCGTGTATTCAATACTCCATGAGGCAAGCAGAATTTGATATGGTCTAAGCCCTTGATTTATCAAGTGTTTTATGGGATTTTTTTTCTTGTTTTCTTGGTTACAATGGTAAGGTGTTTGTTTTCTTGGGTTAAAAAAAATGATTGCCACTTTCTTCATAAAATTATATCAATGTTTCTATACAGAAGAGAAGATTCTTGTAAAATTTATACAGTAGCAAGATTTCCTTGGTAATTGCTTTTTTATAATGTATGGAAGAAATTTGTTAATTTCTAAAACCTAAACTGCAAAAAGCATAAGAGATGAATAGATGACTCATCTACTAAGAGCCCTTCCTACTCTTGTGGAGGACCAGGCTTGGTTCCCAGCAAGCATCTGTAACTGCAGTACCATGGGATCTGACACCCTCTTCTGGCTTCTGCAGGCAACTCCATGCATATGGTGCCCATGCAGCATGCAGGCAAAACCAAAAGTCATACACTTAATAATGATAAATAAATCTTTCATAAAGCCATAGAAATTGAGATGGAAATGCCTATCATGTTTAAAATGAGTATTTTTCAAATGAAGGTATTGATAACACAAAGAGAGCAGCACACAAAGTTGCATCCATCCTTAATTTTAACAAAATCTCTAAGTGTTTTTTTTCTATCAATGATTTTAGATCACTCAATCTTTCTAAACTTGATAGGGTATCACACTCCCATTGTTTATCCATTACCCCAGGGACTGTCGGCTCTCACATTTTTATATATGTACAATCATAGGGTGGTTGCTTAGACTGTGAGTTGCTAGGTCACATCACAGATATTAATTTTCATCTCTTCTATCGTCAAAGTGAACAGGTGTGGACCCTCACTGCCCACGGAGAGTGGCACCTACTTCTCCCAGTCTCCTCCTACGAGCACTGGCAAAGACACGTGGCCTCCTTTTCTGTACAACATGTGAAAAGTTCTTACTTACGGTTCAGGTTTCGTAAAGACATGTGGCCTCCTTTTCTGTACAACATGTGAAAAGTTCTTACTTACGGTTCAGGTTTCGTTTGACAAATGTCATTTGGTTGTGGTTTTATTTCATGACTTGATTCACTCTTCATTGAATCATATGCTAAGTCCTTTGCTCATGTTTTTGGTTTTCAGTGGCATTTTGCATTTTTTTCTTATTTGTGAGAGCTGTTTGTTCCTTTGAAAAACTCATGCTTAGGTATACTTCTTGCAAGCCCATGCACCCAGTTAATTGTTTTATTTTTCTGTTGACCTAGTTTGTTGTTCAGCTTTCTTTGCTTATGTAGTAATTTTCATGTAATTTTCCATGAGCCGCTGTGTGACTCCCCTCTGCATCCTTGTTTTATGTCTTATTAAAAAGTCATTCTTGCCATTTTAAGTACAAAAGCATCATTCTCTCTCTCTTTTTTACTTTAAATCTTTAATCACTTGATCCATCTGGAAGTATTTTCAACATATGGATTGAAGTAAAGATCCAATTTAATATTTTACAAAACCTAAACTATTCATAATATTCTACTTCTTTGGCCTGTGATTTATCATGTAGTCAAATCCCTTACATAGTTCAGCGTATTTATTGACTTTATTCCATTCAAATTTTTGGCATGTCTATTCATATGACAGAACCAAATTCTCTTGCCTATTGTAACTCTGTAATGCAGTTAAGTATACTGAAATCACTCTCTCATTTGTCTGTTAAAAACATGTTCCAGCTATTTTTTGTGCTTATTTCATTATAAAACATTCTAGCATAAGAAGTAGTCACTAGAACGCAAGACTTGTTGTTAAAATCAATAGTAGTCACTAGAAATTAATGTCGTAGAGCTGGGAGATGTTCCAGTGAGTAAGGCACTTGCTCTATAAGAGCAAGAAGCAAAATTTGAATCCCTAGGATACATGAACATGCCTTCCTCTGTGGCAGGCAATTGGTAATCCCAGTGTTGGGAGGCAGAAACAAGAAAATTGTCTGGCTGGATTGACTGAATTCGTTAGTGCTGGGTTCCTGGTGAGATCCTGCTTTAGTCAATAAAATGTGTAAAGCAACTAAGGAAGACATCCGATAACTGTGATGGCTTTCACACATGCTCACACTTTTGAACACACACACGCATGCATGGTACACACAATATATACGTGCGAAAAGGATCTTATTAATAACACAATGAAGATGGTCTACAGATGAACTTAAGAGAACTTGTTTCTTTAAATTATCGGTGCCTCCTATTATCACCGGTAGAATGTCTATTTAGTAACTTACTCATTTATGACTCTCAGCATCATTGGAATCTTTTCTTAAATTCTGAAGTTCAACTTACATGTTTTAAGGCCTTAATTCATATTGTCAGGAAAATCTGCTCAAAAGTTTGCTGCATGTTGCTTGCTTGTGCATGCTATTGGTCTTAGTAATTTTTAGATGCTCAGTCTTTTCCAGATAAATACACCTTTAGCTCTTCCTTCTCAATATCTACCTTTCTATTTCTTACCTACACCAGGTTTTTTTTCTTTTTTTTTTTTTTACAACTGGCATGTTCATGACACACTTTACCACTCAGAAAACTGAAGCCTTCATATAGAAAAGTCTGTCAGTCATTCGTTTCTGAGTTTAGGGTCTTACTTCAGAGAAAGTTGCCCATCCCCCATATGCTCAGGACACATTCCGTATTTCCATCCAATATTTATAGTTTTCATTTTACAATGAGATTTAATCCATCTGGAATTTATTTCTATAGATTTCATGAGATAAAAATCCCACTTTATGTTTTCCAGATGGATAGCAACATTTTCCACCATCAGTTATAAAATTGGTCATTCTCTGCTCGCTGCTTGGAAATGCCACTTTAATCATGTTCTAAATAGATCAGCTTTACTTATTAAGCCAGGGCTTAAAAACCATGAAGGAAATGAGTTACAGTAGAGAAACACACAAAGTAGGCCAAAAAAAGGCAATGGGCGAAAGATGTACACAAGTATTTAATGTCCATAATAAAACAAAAAGGACATGTATAACAAAATATAGAAATACTCAGAGAAAATACACTCACACGCCACTTCATTTTTAAAAAAAAAGACCTCAAAGATAAAAATTGATAAAGTAGAAGGCCATGGCGACCCATTCCTCTGTCACTGTCAAGCAGCTCTTGCCATGCTGAAAGTTATGTGGAGCCTCCAGCTGCCTGGTCTAACCCTAATCAGATATGTCTGAGAACAGAGCAAAAGTTCCCGTGAGTGAAAAGCAAAACCTAGAATTAGAAGACAGCAAAAGGACTAACAGTGTCTTTTTATCTCACGATTCAAGGCTGGTTGATCTCCGAGGCTGTGACGCCTATTTTAAGGAATCTCGGAGTGGACTGGAGGCCCCCAGGCCTCGACTCTACAGTTCTCTCTTTCCCCGGGAGAATGTGGCTAAGAGTTCTTGATGCTAAATACCCGAGATGATTAGAGTCCACGCTGGATTCCGCATCATGGCGATCCTAATGGGTTCACACCTGTGAGGTGTGCTTTCCCAGGGCTCCGAAAGGCTCCTGTCGAATAAGGAAGTGTGTTGATAGTAGTGAATCCCGTCGTTGTCTGGACACATCTTCATGGCCACTGAAGCACTTTGTGGTGGGACAACAGAGCCAGTGGCAGAATTCCCTTAGACATCTCTCTGGAAGCATCCCATGTTATTGGTCAGTTCCAGGCTCGACATTTCTAACACCGCCATTTATAGCTGCAACAGAACTTGGCAGAATAACCAATCACAGAGCTGTATGCTCGTCTTAAGCATCAAATGCCACAGTATTGGGGCATTTAAGACTCAGTCACTATGTAGAAGGCCTAAGAGGACCCTGAGCTGTGTTCACACACAGCATCATGTAAACACAGACACCGGGCTTTTCCCACAAGTGGAAGAACATGTGTATAGGAAGGATATTTGACTGAGCTTTAACCAGTCAGCAGTGGCTCCAGCAACTGCACACGAAGCCCCCTCCTCCTCAGGGATTGGGGCTTCATGTGCACTGTGGCTGGAGGCAGAGAGTGGAGTCTGCTTCCTACATGATGTAAGCTTTCTCTCTACAAATAAAAGGTAAACACGTCTCAAGATGACGGCATATGGGAGAAGACTGATGCTCAGTGTATGACAAGCACTTGGAGATCTAAAAAAATTGCAATGTGCACCAATCTATGATAAAACATACAATTTTAAAGGGTAAAATAATAGTAATAATGACAAGCACACAACTAACTGAATACATTTCTTAACTTTTATCAGAGATAAAATATAGACTAAGCAACAGACATTTTCGCTATGATCAAAGCAGCCAGCGTAAGGAACTGGAAACACTGGCAGTTAGGTTAAATGCTGCCTTTAGCAGATTTTCCTGGAAAAGCCTTGAAGACTGCATGTCTATTTTTGACCATCCATTAATTACCAAGCTGGTCCTGGGTGCTCTCTGACTTCCTGGCATTCTAAGTTAAGCCAGATTTTGGACAGGCCTGAGGAAGGAAGGCTAATTACAAAATACTTTATTTAAACACTAGAAAGTCTTTCATGAAACCAAGCCAAGCCTCAGATTTGAAAGCACTTAAAAATATCCTTGCAATAGTCATACTAGTTTATGTTCTATTTTTAGAAGCTCAGTGTTTGTTTTTCTGGGGAAAAAGATAAATCCCATAAAAATACACTGTGAGCAAACAGGCAGTAAGGAGAGGCCCATACATGTCATGGGCGAAGGTATTCAAGACAAAGCAGGCAGCACATCAAGAGAAGGCTGAGGCAGTTTGACAAATTTCAGGTATTATTACCTTTTCCTTTTCTGCGTCCCATTGCTGAGTGTTTTATTTTAAAAATATTTTTATTTATTTTTTTTGTGTGTGTGTGTTTGTGTGTGCATGAGCATAGTCAGTGCCCACAGAGACCAGAAGAGGACATTGCAAGCCCTGGGGTTTGGGTGTTAGGATGAACCCCAGTCCTCTGCAAGAGCAGTGCCTGCTCTTAACCTTGAGACATCTCCTCAAGTCCTCAAGTTGCTAAGAATGTTAAATAATATACCTCCAAAGCTGTCTCATTCTCCACTTGATATAATACAATCTTAACTTGCTTACAATTATTATGAAAAGTTACGAGTGCATTCCACTTGTTTCCTGCACAGCTTACAACCATGACATTGCTAAAGTGGGAAGCACAAGAAATAAAAGAAGTAGAAATTACTAGAAAACAGTTGTGATTGTGTACAAAATAGAACTTGTTTATAAAACATGTTATCAAACGTGGTAGATAAATACTATACCATACTAGAAATTCATACTTTAAACACAAATATCCCACCTGATCATCTAATGTCACATCCAGTTTAGGAAGTCCCCTGAATAAGTGACTCAGAGTTCCTGGAAATGCTAGTATGGGTTGATTGATGCTTTGAACTCTAGTATAGTTTTAGAGTTATTTGCTAGATTCCCATGCCCAGTTTTCACCATGTATTTAAGAACAAGAGCTGCTTTCAAAGGTTTGGAATCATTTCCACCCAGAATGTCCAGAGATGTGTAAAGGAAGAGCAAGACTATTTCAGTCATGGGAAACAAAGCCACCATGATCCCCAGGAGGTGATGGGGTGCCTTGTGGTAATGTTCAACATCAATGAAGGCCCTGTGCCTGCGGCTGGCGCCGCCGTCCATCACCTTGTTCTTAAAACCAGGGACCATATTTCTCAGGAGCTGTGGCTCACTCTTCTACCGGTGCTGCTCCTGCAGTGGCTGTTGACAGCCATCGGAAACCATGGCAACACTAAAGGCCACAAACACCTCCATCACTGCATGCCAGAGCTCCCTGGAACCTGGTCATGTGATGCACTTTGACAATGCAGAAAAAGCGAACTAACTTGGTATTCGAATCTAAATGGCCTGCTGTCAACTTTGTGCACCCAAGCCCAAAGTTGTCACTATTCTCTAAGAACATATGTACCATGGCAGAATACTGCCTTGATCCAGAAGAAGGCTATTCCTTGGTGGGACTGTGAAGCTACCATGGCTATATATATTTTTTTTCACTGAATAAGCTGGACAGCATGAGTTCCCAGCTTCTACCCCACAGCATGCTGATTTGAAAAGCATTTTCCCCCATTTGTTCTGCACTCATTGAATATATATATAAACATATATAATGATATATATCAGATATATATGATATATATCAGAGAGGCAATGCAGAGAACACCAGATAAAAGAGTGTGACGGTCCCACCACAGTTAAAGGCTCTGTATAACCAGGACACCCTAGAGGGCTGATGGTGGGGATGGTAATTGTGAGCCCTAAATCTTTGGAAGGTGTGCCATGACAGCCCTGTCTACAACCTTCCAAACAGTTCCATGAGAACCAACCACTTATGAGTGGTTCTCAGAGTTGGGTAATGTCTGCTACCATTGTAAGAGGTTGTAACGGTAGGCACGCATCAAAGTTTCTTCCATTCAGATGAAAAATTAAAGAGTAAGTTGCCTGTAATACAGGATCATTTGTTTGTGTTGTTTCCTTAAAAGCTGTTGTAGGTGAAAATTGGGTGGGGGTGGGGGTAGAAAGAGAACCAGGCTGTAAGAAGACAATGAATTAAGTTCCTGGCTGCATGAGGGGAACAAGCACCTAAGGTATGGGGTAGGACTCCTCAGAGGTGACAGGTGAGGTTTGCAAAGGCAGGGCCTCCCTGGAGGTGTCCTCCCACTCACTGGGACTGCTCTCAGAGGGCTGATCTGGGCCACTGGGTCGTGCTGTGAGCCTTTCTGGACCGTCTTGCATAGAAGCATGGGTGGCCATGATCAAAGCCACCAGCCGATAGAAGTGCAGTGCCATCACCAGAGAATTCTTCACGGCGAAGAACACCAGCATGTGGTTGATCACTTGGAAGTAGATCATCAGGACTAGGCGCACCACAAGGAAGGGGCCATCTTGGATGAAGAAGCTGAGCCCGATGGCCCATAGATCTGCACTGTACTGGCACAGGAAGAGCCTGAGGAAGCCCCTGGCTTTCACAGAAGAGGGGCATACCAGTTTCAGCTGGACTGGAAAATGAAAGAAACAATTAACATTCTGAGGTGAAAGACGGGAATAGACTCTATGTAGATGGTCTGGTTGTGAAGGATGGAGAGCATCTATGCAGTGTAGACCTGGGAGGAAGGGGGGGAGACATCTCTCCACCTCAGCCCTCCACATCCTGGCCCTGTGCTTCCATCCACTTTAAAGGCCTTGCATCATCTCCCAGCCTCCCCATAGGGAATGACCAATTAAACAGACTGAAGAGCATAAGATACAAAGGAAACTGCTATGTGTGTGTTTGGAGGTCTGCAGAGGGGGTAGGCAGCAGAGACCTGCGTGTACTTGGGGAGTCTCAAGTCAGGGAGCCTGGTACTACCTTTGGTTGCCCCACTCTGTAGCACTGAGATACTGGCCATGTTGCATAACCTACAAGCATGTCAGTTTCCCCCTTGAAATGCCGAAGAGTCTGACTCCTAGGACCTGGGCCTCTATTCATCAGCTTCTTTGGAATCGATGTGTAAATAGATTCTTTACACATCTTCTTTCTATTGGAATAGCACCCTGTCTCTTTTTCTGCTCTCTGCTTCTTCCTTAAGTCTTCCTGGAGGAATGCGGGACTTTCTTGACCGGTAAGGACAGTACATGAATGGCAGAGTCCCCAGCCAGACCGTCCAGGATGCTTTCTCTAGCATGCCCCTGTTTCCATATTTCACCCAACTCATGTGCTTAGAATTCAAATTTAAATTGAACTCACATGAAACATCATTTTCTATGTTGGTGATGGCGTGTGTCTGGTGTGGGAGCTCAAATAATCATGGCCATTATTCTATTTTGTCCTCATTCCTTCTGCTTTTGTCTCCCAGTTTATAAGCAAGACTGAATAATTGCAGATGTGTGTGTGTGTGTCAGTTGAACAAAAGGAGACTCCAACAACAGATGAAACTTTTGTTTTAATTTCAAAGATGTAAATTTAATTCGGGGTCAAGGGTAGAAAATAATCCTCTTTGTAGTAATAAAGCCCTTCCTTTTGGAGTTTTCCAACAAAGAATGTCTCGATCCAGCGAAGGCGTGCAAATACGAAGCGACTTTGATCGGGCTGACCATAATGTCCTACTTGTTGGAGAATACAATACAGTTTAGTCAGAAGTGACATTTGGTCTTTGTTTTCCAAACAGCTGCATAGCGTTATCACCTCTGAACATTTACACAATTTCTTTCTTAAATAAAAATTTTCTTAGCAAGTCTGCGAACCACAAGACAGGAGAGGGCAAGCGAATGACAAAGGAAAGACACACTAAAGGTCAGTGAGTGTCTTTCTTGAGAAGCCACACTCAGGGAATCCCTCCTGGTGGACCCCCCCCCAAGGGTATAAAGGATGGATCTCTGGAGTCTATCCGAAGAGTAGCTGGCTGGCTTCTAGCCGGCTAACGAGCACCATGTCCCTAAGGCAGATTTCAGCAAAGCATCTGCATGCTGTTTGCATATATTTGTTCGTGATTATTAATCTGTAATTGGATTGGTATTTTCCTCTTTTTTTCCTTTTTTGAGAAAGGATCTCAATATGTAGCTGTGGCTGGCCTAGAAGACACAAAGCAGACCAGGCTGGCCCCAAACCCAGAGTGCCGCATGCCCCTGTCTTCGGAGTTCTAGGATCAAGGGAGTGCACTGCCATGCCCAACCATGCCCAACCTTTTTCTTTTTCTTTTTCTAATTTGAAAAAAAAGTCTGGCAACTCTTTCCATCTATCCAGGAAACAATTTTATCCAAGAAAGTGTGAGCTTAGGATCTAGAGTGTTCACAAGACCCCTGAGTCTATTAATGTGGACCCCCAAATTCACATATTGTCTTAGTCTCACCCTGAAGCCAGCAGGATAATGAAGAAACAGACGAGGAAAAGAGAACCGTTAAAGTCTGGGCTTCCTCGAGAGTAGCGAACCAAGGACAAGAATTGCCAATCATATTTCCAGCAAAGAGTCACAGTGTGAGTCCAAACAGCAACCATTCCACAGAGCTCTCTATGATGCTAAGACTGTTTCACATCTTTGCTGCCCAGCATGGGAGCCACATGCGGCAAAGGAGAAGGCGAAATACGGCCAGCATCACTGAAAAGTCGCTCCTTAAGCGTCACTGAATATCAAGCCGTCCAGCTCTGTGTGGCTGGTGGGTACCACACTGTAGGACAGCGCAGCTATAGGAAGTCAGTATCATGGCATTCCAGCCGAATGGTTTACTTCTTCCCCACCCTTAAAGGCTGATGTATTCATTAAAGTTAGAATAAGGGCTGCTATGAAAGGAAATAGTAACTTTCCACATGAAGCTTGGAACTGCATTTTGTACCTTGTATGTGACATCTCACAATGTGACTGGCTGGAAATATGGAAGCCGCACATCAACAGGTCACTAAACACTCGCTATATTATTGAGTCATAATAATATATGATGCTGTAAGTATCATCCCATTTCACAGGTGAAAAACTGAGGCACATATCTCAATGAATTTTGGCAGGATTACAGATAACGAATAATGGAAGTATTAGTGGAGTCGGATGTAAACCAGCACAGTCAACAGCTCAAGCACTTATTATTGCTAGTTTTGGGGATTCTTTTTGGAAATCAAATCTTAAGTAGACCAGACTGACCTCAGACTTGCTGTATAGTCAAGGATGACTTTGAACTTCTGCTCCTCCTGTCTCCGCCTCTAGAGTGCTGGGCTTAAAGGAACACACCACCGTACCTGGCTACACTCAGTTATCTTAAGCCCAGCCACACACCAAAGTGGGTCTAGCATTGGCTTTCCTGAATTTCAACCAACCTTCCTTCTAAGTTACTTCCTCCTTCATGCTAGTGTGGTTTATATTTATGAGTCGCACTTTTCTGTTTCTTTATGTAAATATGAGTACATTTACCTGCTAGGTCCAGGGGAAATTGCAGCATACTCCATGTCCATACGGCAAGGATGCCACAGACCAGTGTAGGGTTAGACCTAGAAGACAATAGCCTTTTAAATCATCAATAAAACATGACCACATGCAGAAGAGAGAGATCAGCTAAATTGCAGCTTGTTATGTACTAAATAAAGCTTTTTGGAGTTGGCAAATATCTTGTGTTATAATAAGTCCATGAAAAAATAACCATGCCTGACAATGGAACCATATAAAAGATATGGTCCTCGGCTGCACAGCAAATTTGAGACCATCCTGGTCTACACGTGATTGTGTCTCTAAAAAGAAAAAACAAAGAAAAAATAATAAATCATAATAAGCAGAAATGAGAACACAGCCTACTGATCCCAAATTCTTTTCTAATCTGCTAACACTGTAGAAACATTACAGGAGAGAAATGTTATAAGAAACAGCAAAATACAGACATAAGCATTCAGACTCACAACTACAATAACAATGTCCCAGAAAAGCAGACTAGAGCACCAAGACTCCAAGACTGTAATAAAAATATAATTCAGAGGGCTGGAGGGATTGCTTAGAGGTTAGAGTACTTGCTGCTATTGCAGAGGACCTGGTTTGGGTTTCGAGCACCCATAGGGTGGCTCACAACCATCTGTAACTACAGCGCACAGGAATCTGACAGGCTCCTTTGACCTTTAGTACCAAGCACACACATTAACACAAGGGAACCCTTATATACAGAGCATTTTAAAAATAGCCTTACAAAGAGACAACTCAAAAGGGCAGAATGATGCTCATATACACACAGCTTGTCATAATAAAAGGAAAACATCATTAGGTGGGGAAAATGCAGGGACAACTTCACTAAAAAGGACGTGCAGCAGAGAACAGACTACAAGGCAAAGAGGTGTGTGTGTGTGTGTCCTTCACTATTGTACGCTCAATGCCCAGAACATTACCTGGCACTGATAAATATTCAGAATATAATTACATAAACTTCTGATTGGACTAAAAAAGAAGGGTCCATGTTTAAAGAGATCCCCAAATGTCACAGACCTAGGAGAACAATCTGGAAAACTAGAGTCCGAAAGAATAGAAGTGGCATAAATGCAAAGGCTACTAAAGAAGAAACAAACAGACAAAGCTAAGCAAAACAAAACCAAGACCACATGATATAACAACAGATTGTGCTTCCAGCTTTTCTCCAGTGAGAGTTCTGACTGGAGAGGGCTAGAGAAACACGAGGCTGTGTGATCCCTAGAACACTGGTGGTCTTGAGGGGTCTCCGTAAACACACTGAGTGGGGAGACCTTGAGAAGCGAAACCTCAAAACTTGGAATTTCTAAAGGAAACATCTGACCTGTTCTGGCCTGCCTCAGTAGTTGCTGTGGTGAAGGGACTGATGACAGAAATTAAAAAGAAAAAAAATGAAGGCTTCACTTTCAAAACGAAGCAGAGACAGGTCTCCAGGTACAGACAGCGAGTTACCATTAACGCCTCTTTGGATTATATAACTGAGTCTCCAGGAGGCCTCCGAGAACCCTCAGAGAAGGTGGTAATTACCGGTGTTATGAGGGTTCTCTGAGAATAACTGCTCTTGGGTGAGCTTAGTTCATCCATCTTCCAAAAACTGACTTGGTATTACCAGGCGGGCAATGCCATAAATTGATAACAGACATTTGGATCTAGATAAGCCTCCCTCAGATATCTCCCACAGTGTCTTATTAACAAAATTAAGCAATATTGTGAGTGAGTATGGCTAGCTGGTTTTCTGACTGAGCCAATGACTCCCAGAAAGGAATGCTCTAGCTGATGGCCTCAGGCTCTGAACCAGGCTCCGCTCCTCCGCGTGTTTGATTAGTGACCTTGTGAATGATGCAGAGGAAGGTTTCTCATGTGCACATAATGCACAGAGGCAGAGGGCAGTTCTCCGGAAAACCCGATCACAAGTCCAAAAGATGTGACTGCATAGCCTAAATTGGGGTGGAAGAGAATAGAAAAGATTCCGTTTCCCAGAAGCAGCTTGTGGGTTTTCCCTTGATATCCAATTATGCGCCCATGGCGTGACATGATTTATGGCTTTCCAGAGTCCAATGCAACCATAGGTCAATTCACAAGAAATATGAAATCGAATTTTAAGTGGAAGTCCTTTGAGAAAGTAGACTAAACCTCTTCTTCACTGTGTCAATGTCTATACATAGCAAACCTCCCATTTTTAACTTATATATGGTTTCTGATTTCAGGCTTACCCAGCAGGCAATTTTCTCCGCGTCTAACTCGGTGATTACACTTAATCCTCTAGTAACTCAACAAAGAAGGCACATATGTTATTCATGTTTGATCAAGAAGGAAACGGGAACCTAGAGAGTTGGGGAAATATGTCCAAATTGATTTTGTTGGAAAAATAAAGCTAGATAGCAGAGTTCAGCCACTATCGTCTTAAGAGAGTTGCTTTTAATTTTTAAATTTTTCTGTATATATGTGTAGCTGTGTGCACATATGTGTGTGTGTGTGTGTGTGTGTGTGTGTGTGTGCAGATTCCCATTCTCGTGGACTGAGCCACAAGGAGGCATCAGACCCTCTGGAGCTGGAGGCATGGGCTGTTGCAAACTGCCTCACTCTGGTGCTAGGAACAGAACTCCAGTCCTCTGGAAGAGCAGTTTGCACTCTTAACTGCTGAGATGTCTCTCACACCCACATCCAGCCCTTTAGCTCTAGTTCTGAGAGTTCATTTTCTCCTGGTTGTAACAAAACCAGACAACCAAAGCTCGTGAAGACAAGAAGGATTTATCTTGGCTCATGGTTTGAGTGATGTCACCCATAATGGCGGGGTAGGCATTCTGCAGCTAGGAAACAGACCCAGGTGAATGTCGGTGCTCTGCTCACTCTCTATTTTTTTGGTGTTATCATTCATCTCAGTCCCCTGACACCTCATGTAAAAACTAAACAACTCACTAGAGACTGTACTGTGCCACTTACATTCCGAGTACGTCTTCTTTCTCAGCTAATCTGTTTGGAAGTACCCTCACTGATATTCCCAGACATATGTCTCCTAGGTGGCTCTAAAACCCATCAAGCTGACAATCCAGAACATCCATCACACCAACCTTCTGCAACATCTCCAGGAATTAAAGGGAAAGCGTTAGTCCTACTGTGTTTTAGGCTGTTCAGCACACATCTGAAACATGCTTCTTGAGGATAGAAATGTGTGTAAGCTAACTTGCGCAAAAGAACAAAGCCTATGATTGCCAGGAAACATAGAATGATGTTGGATATGGAACAGATCAAGGAGCTAAATGTTTATCCCCTTTTGTGCTTAATGGGATCCAGTGAGGAAAATAAAATAAACTTGGGTCTTGTGAGTTCAGAGCGAAAGCTCAGCCCCAAAGGAACTGAGATGCATCTAGCATGTCTAATAATATCACCTAAAGATGGAACATGTCACTTCCGGGGCAGATAGCCTCTGTTAGGATTAATCCCACAGAGCTTCCAAGAAAATGGCTGATATTTTAGAGAGGATTTTTAAAACTGAAGGCAAAGAGAGTTTTCTTAAAGAGGTCATTTTTGAAGTTTCTTGCAATCTCAAACTTTAATAATTCGACCCAAAACATTTGTCTGTAAGACAGTAGTGTGCAGTGGCAGGGCACAGTCTCTGGATTCTAGGGACAGGAATGCAAACATCAGTTCCACTACCCCCCGAGAGGCAGAATAAAAGAATAAAGCCTCTAATGCTAGCTCGATGCTTACGGGCTTCCTCATATCCACACGCTACTTGACATCAGTGCGCTTTTGTGTACTCGTCTGCATCATGAGGATGACAATTACAATCGCTACTGGATTTCATAGGATAGTTTCGGTGTATTATTTTTACTGTGAAACATATCTTGATGCAGCACCTGACTCAGGCTGTGTATGGGGGAGTGATGCTCATTGGTTGCTTTTATCTTATTGTGTATATTTATAAGATAATAATAACAGTGTCTGCCTCAGTATGAATGTCAAAACTAACTAACCTATTGACCTAAAGACTTTAGAACAGTTCCAGGAACACATCATAGTAAATAAGCAATAACTGGGACCATTATTTATTTGATGAATATTTTATTTTTATTCTGCCTTCTCTCTAAAATACTTGGTGTCTCAATTTCATCTCCTTATTATATAGAGATAAACTGTAAACTATCCCTAAATCTAAACATGCCCAACCGTAACTATATCATTTTCTAAATTGGTTACTTTTTCAATAGCTGTGAAAAAAAAGCAACCCAAAGGAGGAAATTAGGGTGGATTTAAACTCACAGCTTAAGGGTGTCATTCAGCATTGCGGAGAATCTCAGAGCCAGGCACCTGAGATGACTGGCTACATTGTATCCACATTGTATCCACAGTCAGGATACAGATGCAATAAAAGCTAGTCCTAAACTCCATTTTCCAGGTTTTCTTTGTTATTCAGTCTCAGAACTCCACTCAGGAAATGGTGCCACATACATTCAGGAAGAATGTTTTCTCCTCTGCTAAACCTCTCCAGAAGGCCCCTCAAAGACACACCCAAATATGTGTCTTCTAGGTGATGTCAAATTCCATCAAGTTGATAGACAAGATT
This sequence comes from Ellobius talpinus, assembly GCA_001685095.1. Lineage (NCBI taxonomy): Eukaryota > Metazoa > Chordata > Mammalia > Rodentia > Cricetidae > Ellobius > Ellobius talpinus. Next base: position 16,563 of record LOJH01025990.1, read on the forward strand.
TAGAATCACAGATAGTGACTACAAAGCTTTACCTATGTACACATAACCTGTCCACACACAAAGGATGGAAAAATGTGAGTGCAAAGAAAAAAACTATCAAAAAATAATTTTGGAGAGGCGCAGGTAAAATATTAATCTAAAGAAGAACAATGAATTATTAGACCAGAGAGTAAACCCAAGAAAGTTAATTTTGGAATGTAAATAAGTTGCTGAGCTTAAGCAGCAGTCAAGAATCTCAAGGACAGCTACTGTGAGGTGTGAGATTACTGGTTGCCTGTGTTTCTATGGGTGCAGCTAACTTCCTTGGGTTGGAGTTTTCCTTCTAGCACTTTCTGTAATGCTGGATTTGAGAATAAGTAATATTTAAATTTGGTTTTCTCATGGAATGTCTTGTTTTCTCTGTCTATGGTGATTGAAAGTGTTGCTGAGTATAGTAGTCTGAGCTTGCATCCCTGATCTCTTAGTGTCTGCAGCATACCTATGACCAGGACCTTCTGTGTTTCAGAGTTTCCATTGAGAAGTAGGGTGAAAGTCTGATGCCTTGATATGTTACTTGGCCTTTTTCCTTTGCAGCTCTTAATATTCTTTCTTTTTTTCCTGTATGTTTAGTGTTTTGATTTTTATATGGCGAGGTGAAGTGTCAGACTTTGTGGACTCCCCACAGGAAGCCTTACCCTTTCTGAGGAGTGGATGAGGGAGGCAGTAGAGAGAAGGGTGGAGTGGGAGGAAGGGAGGGAGTAAGGATAGTTAAGTAAAATGAGAAAAGATTGTATTTAAGAAAACTTAATAGAAAAGAAAAGAGGAACCAAAATACACGTTTAAAAGAAAAAAAGAATCTCAAAGGACTATGGAGCAGATTTATCTACTACTGTTGTAATACCAATTGACCTTTAGAAATATTATCCAAGAAACACGACTTACAATGGCCTTCACATTGTATCCATAGTCAGGAAACAGACACAGACAAATACTAATTCTCAGCTTGTTGCCTCATTTGTTTTGTTTTCCTTTTCCTGTTCAGACTCAGATCTGAGCCCATAAAATGGTATAATCTATATTCAGGATGGTACCTGAATTTCAGGTCATCTTATCATAAAATAAAAGATCTTCAGAAGTAATGTTACTGAGGTGAGTATATATGTTTTCTTTTTGGTAACCAGGGAGATAAGTTACTAGCTTTTGCTGGAACAACAAAAGCACCATAGTAGGCGAAAATTAAAAATATATAAAGCCCCAAGAACTGGGGTGATGGCTCAGTGAGAAAGAGCACTGGAAACTCTTCTAGAGGACCCAGGTTTGACTCTCAACACCCACATGGAGACTCATAACCAGCTCTAGTCCCAGGGGATAGGACACTGTATTCTGATCAACCGAATATCAGGCACACACATGGTGCACAGATAAGCATGCAAGCAAAACACCCCCACACAAAAAAGTAAATTTAAAAAAATGGATAAAAGAAGTAACAGTTTGATTACTTTCTTAACTAATTCTTTTTGGAATACAAAGTGTTTTTTATATAAAAGAGATAGTCAGTGAATGGGATTCACATATGGTTAAAAACATGATAAACATGTTAAGACAATGAAGGAGAGAGAGAAGAAGAGGGGTGGGTACAAAGCACAAAGCTTTCAGAAGGAACATTGCACTGATAAAACTGCAAAATAGAGAGACTGAGCATGGGAAAACTTGGGGAGGCCTCCTCTGCATTGTCCAATCTTCTGAGATATAGTAACAGTGTGGGAACAGACTTTTTCTTTTTAATAAACGATCTGTGTTCAGAAACCATGCAGAGTGTTTCCCAGAGGTGATGAACTATTTCTCTTGAAGATGCTTGATTTAGACTCATGAGCATTTTGGAAAGGAAGCTACAGCAAATGAAAAGGTCAACAGATGCCTCTCCCCCTTAACAAATATGGCTTATATTAGACACGCTGTCAAAGATCACCATCCATGATGTTCAAATGAATCAGAGACAAGCAACAAATTCGGTAACATTGGCGCTCCTTAGTGTAGAGGAATCTCAGGTAACAGCAGTGAGAATCTACAGCATCCACTCTCGTGGCTCAGTTCCATGAAAGAAGAGTTGTATAAGATTGGTGTTAAAGCGACAGAGAAGAATTTATTGCAGATGATTGGAGTTGGTGGGAAGACTGACTCTGATATGCGGCAACAAAAGGTGGGAGAGATTTCAAACCTAAGAAAGGAAGCACTGGAGGACCCTTGGGTGGCAGCTGATTGATGTGTGTGGAAAATTTCCATTTGCTAATTGGGATTTAAAGTGTTCCCACAAACACTGAAACATGGAACCCCATATTTCTCAATGACATTGCTCCTTATTAGAATCTTTAATCTAATTGGGAGACATGGATCCTACATCCTTGGTCCTTGAGAAAGCACGAGCTGGGAGAAGACTAAAACTCAACAGCACAGAGAAGTACGGGGCCATTTCAGCATCCCTAAAAGAAAGGCTCCAAGGAAGAGGAAACCAAGGCTAACTGAGATTTGAATATGAAATATCACCTCTCCCCCATACTCCATAGGCTCCTGTATTTGAGCACTTGGTCTCCAGCTGATGGCATTGTTTGGGAGGTTGTGGAAACTTTAGGAGGTGAAGCCTAGCTAGAGGAAGTATGTCACTGGAGATGGGGTTTGAGGTTTTCACAGCCTCTCTTCTCTCTGTTTCTTGTTTTCTGGGTCAGCTTCCTGTTCTGCAGCCATGTCTTCCCCAGTATGATGGATGGTATCCTGTCAGGAACTGTAAGCTAAATAAACACCTCTTGCCCCTAGGTTGCTTTCTGTTGTTGGGGTATTGTATTATGCCAACAGGAAAGTAAAGCTAACTATTTAAAAAGGGAGGAAGGGATGTAGAAAGGGAGGAAGGGAGGAAGGAGGAGAAGAAAGCAGGAATGGAAGAAGGGAGGAAGAAAGGAAGAAAGGGAGGGAGGGAGGGAGAGACACATCTCTAAAGTTTATGCAAATGTTAAATATATTAAGGCCAACTTCGTCAATCAGAGTAGAATGTTACAGGAGAAGACTTAGTCTTGAAAGAACAGAACTAACTTAGAATGCCATATGAAGATTGACACTCAGGCTAAGCATGTTGGTATGTTAACCCCAGCATTGAGGAAGCAGAGGCAGAGGTAGATGGATCTCTGTGAGTTCAATGCTAGCCCAGTCTTTATAGTGAGTTACAGTATAGCCAAAGTTACACAGAGATCCTGTCTCAAAGAAAGAAAGAAGGAAAAGAGAAAATAGGAAAGAAAGA
>LOJH01025991.1:0-18551 GCA_001685095.1 Ellobius talpinus
GGGAGGGAGTGGGCGTGGCTTGTCTCTTAAAGAGACAGAAAACCATTACAACACAGGTAACATAGGTTACTAAAACTCACAGATAAATGAAATTCTTCATCCTTCTTCATGTAGTTCTCAAGCTCTGTAGTGTCTTCTTAAACAGTACAAAAAGGTGGTATTATGCCAACACATTAAAATCCTTATAGATGATTTCTGCTGGAACTTATCTTTTAGTAATTTCCTATGTCCTTTAGTCTCACTTTTAGTCTAGGAACATAGCAAACATCTTCAGAACAAGAAAGAGAAAAGTCTTTGAAACTCTGTGCTTGAGACACCCTCAGTCATTTGGTGCACAGCATCTTCTTATGAACAATGTAAACAAATGTAACTGTCAAATTTCATAGATCATTGCAGATTGATAGCAGTGTAGAAAGGTCAAGCTACCGAAGTACACAGCCACCACGGCAGATTCTGACAGCAAGGACGGTGCCCCTCAGCTGTTGGGAACTGGGGAAACTGAACTCTGCATATCTGAATTAGAATATAGGGTCTGCAGGGGCTGGAGAGATAACTCAGTTGTTAAGAATACTGACTGCTCTTCCAGAGGACTTGGCTTCGATTCCCAGCACCCACACAGCAACTCCTAAGTGTCTCTAACTCAGTTATCAGAGAATCTATGGCTTCTTCTGGTTTTCACATGCACATGGCTCACAGAATTGAATACAGACCAAACACCATACACATTTTAAAAATAAATTATTACCATGTAGGTTGAGGCAGAGGTGGAGGTTGTCTGGAATTTGAGGCCAGCCTGATCTGTACAGAGATTTCCATACCAGCCAGGAGTATAAAGTAAGACCCACCTCAAAAATAAGCAGCAAACAAACAAAACAAACAAACAAGAAAGAAAATGTCATTTGCATAAGACATGCACCAGAGTGTTTATGTGTTTAGGCTCAGTTCTTTCTCTTTACCTCTTTTGGTTTGTGTTTGGAGCTGGACACCACACCGAAGGCCACACACAGCCGCTGGCTCTGCCACTGAATCGTGTTTCAGGTTACAGCTCTACCCCCTCAGGAGAGCTCTGACCTCTCTAAACTGGAGATTACACACAAAACAGGACAAGAGCGCTTACTCCAGATACTGTTGTAGAGGTTGTGAGACAGCGTATGGTAAGAGCTTGATTCAAGCTAAGGTACTTAAAAATACCAAAAAATGAAAACAAAGCCAAGCAAAATTCTGTTTTTAAGGAACAGGTCATTTGGGCCCAGTGTCATGGCTCAGCAGGCAAAGGTACTTCTGCCAGACCTGACGATCTGAGTGTAATCTGGAGCCCACCTGGTGAACGGAAAGAGTCATTTTCTGACTTCCACAAGTGTGCTATGGCATGAGTACCCCCACAACACAAACTGATAAACGTTAAAACAGCACCCCACATTGGGCTGGTGAGCAAGTACAGGCATTTGCCAGCCAGACTTGACCTGAGTTCAATCCCTGGAGCCTGTGTAAAGGTGGAAAGAGAGAACCAACTCTACGGGGTTGTTCTCTGAGGTGCACAAGCATGTTGTGGCACACATGCCCACCCACAATAATAAACAAACAAACAAGCAAGCATTCACATGTTTAAAGCCAACTAAATTTTCCCCAGTTAATGGAAGAAGACAAACTCAGTTGGATAGTCAGTTTTAGTGCTTGTAAACCAGGCCATTTCCTCCACCTCCTTCCCTCCCCTTCTTCCTTTTATCTCCCATGTCTGTGCTGGGGACCAAACCCAGGGACTTGTGAATGCTTGCCAAATATTCTTATCATTAAACTACCTTAGTTTTTCAAAGACAGGATATCATAACATAGCTTGGGTTGGCCTCCTTTCATAATCTGCCCAATTCATGATCCTCTGGACTTTGCCTGCTGAGATAGGTGTATGCCACCATACCCAACCTGCATTTCCTTAAAGGAAGTAAAATGGGAGCTGAGTATTAAACAACGAGAGAGAGTTAAGCAGCAAGGGGACATTTCCTCATTGGGAAATACAGCTGATGACATAGCGTGCATGCTCTGATGTTCTGGAGATGCATTTAAGAGATGATAACAGAGGACCTTCCTGCCTTGCTAAGGAGCTTGCCTTCACTGATTTTGATAGCGGGGAGACCTCAGATTCATGCTTTCAGTGTGAGTGGATCCGCCAGCTTTGCTCATTTCACTGCTTTATTTTGTCTAATAACATAAAGGTTAAAGTAATTTGAAAAGAATGTATTTCACTTCCAGCCCTTTATTTTATAGGTGATGTACTGAATATAAATTCTCTTCTGCATTATTTTTGATATAATATTGCTTTTAAAGATAAACAACCTAACTTGGAAAAGTAAAGATGATGTCTTTATCTGTTTCTCCTTCTAAGGTGCTGCCTCATGACAGCAAAGCCCACCGGCTTTTTGTAACGAGCGGTGGACTTAAGAAGATCCAAGAGATAAAGGCGGAACCTGGTTCCCTCCTCCAAGAATACATCAACAATATTAACAGCTGTTATCCAGAGGAGATAGTAAGGTGAGGGAAATGGACTTTAAGCAGCTCAATATTTCAAAACTTTTGTTCTTTGTTTTCAAATATAGCTTTCATAATGATGGCAAAATGTAAATTTTGGGGGCTGGAGAGAAGTGCTTGCTGTGCAAGCAAGAGGCCTGAGTTAAGATCCTACACCACGTAGAACCTATGCTACATATGTCCTAGGTACTGAGCAAGAGGCCCGAGTTAGGTTTCTACACTGCATAGAATCTTTGTGGCACACACATGTCCTAGGCACAGACACAGGTGGAACCTGGAAGCTCACACTAAGCAGCTAAGTTGATGTCAATGAGATTCAGATTCAGATTCAGTATGAGATGTCTCCAAAAAGAAGGTGGTAAGTGTTGCACTTATATCCACACACACATGTGCATACATGCCTCACCCCCACACACACACACACCAAGAAGAACAGGGTTAGGAGGACGAGGAGGAAGCCTCTATTTTTGTTGTTTGAGATGATCTTGCTGTTTAGATTGGACTTTGCCCTGAATTCCTTAATGTTTCCCTCTTAGCCTCCTGAGTGCTGAGATTACAGGAGACCTACCTACCAAGCCAGGCTCAACATGAACCTACTTTCAGGCCCTGTGCCGCTGAGCTACAGCCCCAATCTAGATTAATATTTCTCAGAATGATGTCTATTTTTAGAGCATTAAACCTAAGTCTCAGGTCTTGTAAACCTAGAGAAAAACTATATGGTTAAGCCCTAAAAAAAAAAGCAAATTTGCCAGGAAAAGGATAGAATAATCTAAAGCACAATTAACAAAAACCCAGAGACAGAAATTGGGATTCAACTTGAAGGTCAGAAAAGCAAAACAGCCAGTTCTTACCTCTACTCCAAAATGGCAATCCTGCCTCCAGGAATCTGAGAATGAGACTGTGTCTGTAAGATGTCCCCTCCCATTTTATATTCCTCTCTAGTGCTGGGATTAAAGACGTGCACCACTGCAGCCCAGTTTCTATGGTAAACTAGCATGGGATTAAAGGTGTGTGTCACCACTGTCTGGTCTGCATGGCTGATCAGGCAGCTGTTTTACTCTCTTCAGGAAAGCTTTATGTATTAAGACACAAATGAAATCTCACTACAGAGCCTTCAAGAACAACACAGAGCACACAGAGTACAGATCTGCTTGTATTTTCTCCACAAATAAAATACAAACGCCCTCCTTAACAATCCAAGGCTGTAACATATATAACTTATACCTTTCACCTGTTCTTCCTACTTAAAACTTGATGTTTTGTTTTTTGAGACAGGGTTTCTCTGTGTAGTCCTGGCTGTCTTGGAACTTGATTTGTAGACCAGGCTGGCCTCAAACTCAAAGATCCACCTGCCTCTGCCTCCTGAGTGTTGAAATTAAAGGCGTGCGCCACAATGCCAGCCATACTAATGGTTTTAAAAACATAGTAACATTGAGTTTAAGAGCACAAGGTAAGATTAAATTATTCTTTTACTCAACTTTCATGTGCTTTTCTTCCCCACCCCCCTGAGAGAGAGTGTCTAGCTATGTAGCCTTGGCTGGCTTAAAGCTCGCTGTGTAGATCAAGCTGGCTGCAATTCTCACAGATCTTGCATGCCTCTGCCTCCCAAGTGCTGGAATTAAAGGTGTGTGCTACCATGCCTGGCTTGAACTCTTTCAAAAATTTACAACTACATTTCTCTCTGTGTGTGTGTGTATATGTGTGTGTGTGTGTGTTCATGAGTGAAGGTGCCCCCAAATGGATTCCCTGGAGCACCTGAGATGGTGCTGAGAACAAAACTGAGGTTCACTTGGTTCCTCTGCAAGAGCGGTATGTGCATGCTCTTAACCACTGTGCTGTCTCTCCAGTGCAAGTTATGCACTCTTGAGAGACTGATGGGAGCTTGAAACAATTCCAATAAGCCTGTTTTGAAACTATTAATATATTAGTATATGATATCAAAGTAGTAGTATGCCATAGCATATATAAAATACACAAATAAATAATAAAAATCTATATAATGAAATACTTGTAAAACCACAAAATGAGCCAGGCGGTGGTGGCATGCGCCTTTAATATCAACACTTGGGAGGCAGAAACAGGTGGATTTCAATGAGTTCGAGGCCAGCCTGGTCTACAAAGTGAGTCCCAGGATAACTAGGACACAGAGAAACCCTGTCTTGAAAAACCAAACCAAACCAAACCAAGACAACACAAGACAAAACAAAACAAAACAAAGCAAAACAACAACAAACCCTCCCAACCCCCCCAAATGAAGTAATTCTGAAAATAGTTTATTAGTAAAATTTATTTTTGAACATGGATATATGTATACTCAGGAAGAATACTGTGCATTTTATGTAAGAATATTTTATATATGCTGAATATAACTTTCAATCCAGTGTTTTAAGAAACAAAATAAAATAAAAATGGAGAAAACAAAAGGGAAACTAAAGATCTCCAGAACAGAAATGATCTGTTGATCAACCAATGATAAGGTTTTTTTTGAAAAAAAAATTCATTCTTTTTCCCTTTCTAGGTACAGTTTAACTAAGAAATAGTGGAAATAAAAAAAAACTGTCATAATAGAATTTAATCTGGTGCTTTGTCAAAATACTTAAAAATTTAAATCCTTAAATTCTATGCTTTGATATTCCAATTATTATTATTATTATTATTATTTTGGTTTTTGGGATAGGATATCTCTGTGTAGCCCTGGCTTTCCTGGAACTGGCTCTGTAGATCCAACTGGCCTTACAGAGATCCACCTGCCTCTCCTGCAGTAATGGAATTAAAGACGTGTACTATCATGCCCAGCTGAAATTTCATTTTAAAAACCATCTAATTTTCATGAGGATTTTGGCTAGCCAAACTTCTCAGTTTTCTGGTTTTTAAAAAAGCATTAGGCTCTATAAAATCACTTTTATGAACATCTTTAAAGCACTGTGAAAATAGACAAATATAATTTCAAAATGGTTTCATTTTTACAGTACCTATTTCTCAAAATTCAGGTGGTGACAACTGTTTTAGGACTAATAATTTTTATGACAACATAAGCTTTATAGTCATTTCATATTTCATTCCAGTTTTAATTTTAATCCATTATTTCTTGCCCAAATGGTGTTATAGGAGGAAAATGATCTGGACAGGCTCTCGAAGGACCTGTGCTCTAGGTCTGGTCCACTCCCTGGGCACAGGGCACGCTCTGAACTCGCCTTTTGTATCTCTGCCCACTCTCAGGACAGGAGCCTTGGGGCACATCTGTTGTAGGGACAGTTCCAGCAACTTACCAGTGTAGCACTAGATCCAAGCCCCAAGGCCAAGACTAGAGTAATTCAAATTCCTCGTGGTCTGCAGTAAGGTTGATTTGCTTACCCTGGGATGAAAGGCCACCCGAGCTAGGTTAGAGTAGCAGTGACTGATGGCTAGAGGGAACGAAGGAATTTCTCACTGTTTTTTTCCTGTGGCTCTTTGATGATAGTTCAGGTCACGTGTCTGGACAGACCTAGGTGCCTATCTCAGTTCTAATTATTTACTGTGTGACCTTAAAGACAATTATTTAAATTCTTTAAATTAGAATTTCTGTATTTGTAAATATTATTACCTATATCTCATAACATTAGAATTAAATGGCATGGTCATCAAAGGGCTTGTATTAGTAAGACTTCAGTCAGTATTTCTCTTTGTCCCTTTTGGAGTATCTCTAGTCTCATTTTTTTCCTCTTGAGATTAAGTAGATTTATTAGGCAAATAAAATTTAATTTTATAATCGTATTACAGATACTATATAGTAGTGTTTTGTTCCTTATTTTTGCTATTTGCTTTGATGATAAACACCTAGCAAGCAAATATCAAATAAAGTTATTCTGGTATATTTAAAATGCCTTTCATTGCTGAGCCAGAATTATATAGTTTTTCCTATTAGGAAGCTGCTTTTGAATTCTTAGCACCATAGTATTTGGGATGAGGCTTTCTCACAGGAGATATGTAACTTGATCTGCTTATTTCTGGGTCTACATTTTGAGACACTTGCGAGGTCAGTATGTAGTCATGAGAAGGGGGCAATGCTGCGCACCCGCTCTGCTGGTGAAGGAGTGTGGGTATGTTTGAGCACGTTTTCTTGACTGGGAGTCCTAGGGACAGTGAAGTCTCGGAGGTCTTTAGGGAAGGAAATGTGACAATGACAGTAAGCTTGGAAGTGAATCTGGTAAAGCCTCAAGAATGATCGGCACCTCCTAACTGATAGTGAGACTCTTAAAATAACAATGTCCAGTAAAAATATAGTAAGAGCCACATGTATAATTTCTAGTTTTCTGGTAGTCACATTTAAGAAAATAAAATGAAATGGTAAATAAATTTCGATGATTTTTTTTAAAAACAACCCAAATATCTAAACCATATAATTTCAACTAATAATCAATATAAATTTAGGAGTTATTTTACATTTGTATATTTTGTTACTTCTAGCATATCTTAATTCAAGTAGTAAATCTCATTGGAAATATTTAGGTTAAATTTAGATCATATAAAACTTACATTGGAAAAAGAAGACGCACAAATAATTACAAACTCATTTTTTGTGTTTTCCTATAGTTGAGTTGTCAGTTCTGAAGTTAAATTTTAAAAATTTAGTTTCTTAAACATAGTAGCCATATTTCTAGCGTTCTTCAGACTAGTGCCTATCATTTTAAGTAGCACATTTTAAAGATTTTAAAACCCTGCCTCCTAACATTTTTATATATAAGCTACCTGTCTGGTGCCTGACACATTTATGAGGTGCCAAAGAAAGCAGGACCAGCTTTAACATCTGCACTAACTCAGACTTAGGGAGAGAGACAATGGACAGTTCTGCAATGCCAGACTAAGAAACCCAGTTTTGAAATGAATTTTTTCTAGATTAGGTGGCCTTTTTGATCTTTTGATGACTTTTTTTTGAGACAGAATCAGGGTCTTAATATGTAGACTTGGCTGGTCTGGAACTTTCTATGTAGGCTAGGCTGGTCTCAATTTCACAGAGATCCACCTGTAATTACTTCCTGGTAGGTGTAAAGGTGTGTGCTACCATGCCCAGCTAAAATTTTGTCTTATTTTTAGTTTTTAATTCTGTGTATATGTATGTGAGTGCAGGAGGAAGAACATTCTTTAAAAGGGCTTCTTAGGCAGTGTGTGTTCTGTTTGACTTTAATTATGAACAAAGACACTATTAAAATATAGCTCTGTTTTGTCTACCTTAACTTGATACATTGTGGAAGGCTTTACAATTTTAAAAAGATTTATTTTTATTTTTAGTGTATTGGTATTTTGCCTGCATGTGTGCCTGGTCCCCTCGGGAGCAGAAGAGGGCACATGCCCTGGAACTGGGGTTACACTGGGCACTGAACCCAGACAAAAGCAGCAAGTGTTTTGAACCACTGGGCCATCTTTCCAGCTCCAAAACTAAATTCTAATTAGGTATAAAGACAACTAAAAAGGACAAGGCCCCAACATTAACTTTTATCTATAGAAAACATAATACAGAATAAGAGGCTTAATCACTTTGAATAAATATTTTGGAAAAATTTAAGTTTCCTATGTTTTTAAATCCATTTCTACATTAGAATACCTACTAGGTTTTATTTAGCTTATTTATGTAAATGAAAATTCTTTCCATAGTATATCACTGTTTATATACACTATTCATATATTTAATACTTTATACTAAATATTTTATGATACTCAATTTAGAAGTCTAGAAATGTAAATGTATTGTATTATATATGTCCCAGAACCAAGGAAGATGGTTAAATTTATATTTTATATAAAATGGGTATTTATAAATCATTTTTCAATTGTTTTCAACATGAATTATTTCTGGTTCTGATCAAACTGTATTTTAAGACATAATTTCTAATGTAATTGGAATTCAGAAATTGATTAGCAATCATAAGCTGTATGGTCTAACGTACAGAAGACCATCCTGAAGTACCCTCACTCACTTGGTATGGTAAGAAGGAAGTCTCTGAAATATTACCGCTGGAGTGAAGGAATGTGCTTGGACAATATCTCCTTACAATATGACGCATTCCTGAAGTGTTTTAGTATCTAGTACAACATTATGAGGAGGATTCTCTTTCTTCTCATGTCCTAACATTATGTATAGGCATCACAGGAACATATGTGAAGTTTCACCCATAATTATCTATTTCAAAACATTTTACATGTGTTTATGTGTGCACACGTATGTGCACACATACATGCATGTGAAGGTCAGACCTGTAGGGCTGGTTCTCTCCTTCTACTATGTGGGCTCCAGGGATGAACTCAACAAGTACCCTTATTGGTTGAGCGACCACACCAGCCCCATAAGTTATTTCAATAAGTTCTTTGTGCCTACTGTATGAAAAATTTCCATATGTCTGAAAGCAGATTTTCTTTTTCAGGTACTATTCTCCTGGATACTCAGACACACTTCTGCAGAGGGTGGACAGCTATCAGCCGCTCACTAACTGAACAAAGGATATCTGTAAACTCAGATTCACAGGAGAGTCTGCATAACAACTGCTAAAGATCTTTCTAAAATGTTTGAACTAGTGCATCTTAGTTTTGTTCAATGTGAAATACCTTTAATATTTTCTATATTTTGTAATACTTTATAAATTATTAGCCGCAATGTGTGGAAGACTATAATCATTTGCATGTGTAGAGATATGCATAAAGGAAGATTTAAAAGGCAATGAAGTGTTTTAAGGTATTTATTTTTCTACAAAACACATAAACACAATACAACACACACATCCTTATGACTAGATATAAATGAGTTGTGCTGTTTGAAAACCCTTAGTTATTCCCCCATGGGGATGGCTAAGGAAGACGGACCTTGGCAGTTACATAGAAAATAAGGAGGGAAGTATGGGAAGACAGAAGTTGTGACAGAAATGCAGGGCCCATAAGATGCATGGTTACTTACATGCTCTGAATTAATGCAACAACTCTGCAGCTAGCCAACCGCCCGGTTTCCTAAGGATCTAGGAAAACTCCTTGTTTATTACTCCTTGTTTATTATTGTGAAACTCTTTTCTTCTCACCCTACATGAAGTGTTCCTTCCCTTTCGTGCACTCTGACAGCAAGCTCTCCATTGTCTCTGAGAGGTCTTATCATGCATGATTCCTGTTCAAGGGAAAATGGGTCTTCAGGATTCCCTTGTCCCAGGTTCCCTTTCCCAACATATTTTCAGAATTCACAGAAATCACCTTAAATTCAGGGATTTAAGGTCTAATTTGAGCAGAACAGCAGCAGGCTCAGGCTTAATGCATTTCATTTAAGAAGCTGTAATGGGGCCCCAGCAGATTAAAAAAAACATTAAAAATAGCATTGCTTTTTTTTTTCTTTTCTTTCCTTTTTAAATTTTCCCTACTTGGCCAATGCACTTCTGGCCTTAGGAACTTGTGCTTGGATTTAGGAGTCTAGGTTGTTATGCCTATGTTTTTGGGCCTAATGGGACATTTCTCTTTTAATTAATCTTACTTATATGTGTGAGTGTTTGTTTGCATGTGTGTCTGTGTATCATGTGCATGCCTGGTGCGGATGGAGCCCCGAAGAGCACTTTCTTGGAGGCCCGAAGAACAGAGAGGGACAGGATATCCCAGAAAATCCCAAAGCTACAGTGGGTCCAGTCCTAAAAACCTGGTTTCATGATTCCTTCTCAAACTCCTGTGTTGTTTAGTTTTCTCAGAATGAAAGTACCCATTTACACGGGAGATATATATATATATATATATATATATATATATAATGGTTTACCTCCATATTCTTTATTTTCTACCACCAAACAGATTTAAAAACTTCTTCATAACCAGCAACCAATTTCCCATCTCTTTTCCACTTTTATCAAGCTGGAATATCTAGTGGTTTCCTGTTTGTGATGGTATGCTGGGGATTGAACTCATGGTCCTGTATGGACAATGACACCCCCACTCCTAATTTCATTTCCTAATATTTTCATAGCCCATTTTATTCTTTGCAACAATTTCCTAGACTCATTGCCTAGTAAAACATCATTTTTATTCCCAATCTTTTAGCTTCCCTTTTTTTTCTTCTCTCTCCACCTGTTTTTCCTATAAGCCATTTAATGATTTGAGGACATTAAAGCTTTCATTTTTCTCTTTCTTTTCCTTCCTTCCTTCCTTCCTTCCTTCCTTCCTTCCTTCCTTTCTATTCTGTTTTTCAAGACAGAGTTTCTCTGCGTAGCCCTTTGTGTCCTGGAACTCACTCTGTAGACCAGGCTGGCCTTAAACTCACAGAAATCTGCTTGTCTCTGCATCCCGAGTGCTAGAATTAAAGGTGTGTGCTACCACTGTCTGGCTTCATCATTCTTAATTAGACTTTTCATGTGTTGAAAAAGGCTCAGCACTGGGAAAGCTATGGTGTCAGGATTTCAAGTTTGTGACTAGTCTGAGACAGAGCAAGACCCTGTCTGAAAGAAAAACAAGCCAACAGAACCACAGCAGCAGTTTTTCAGATGACCATGACGGCAGTAGCAAAAATGAATTTAGCTAGGTTAAAATACTTTCCATAGTATAGTGGTGACCCCCTCGCTGCTTCCTGTCACTGCTCTACTTTGTGGCTGACGTCTTCCCTTTATATATCATTTTATCTTAATCAGACCACTACATTAAGAATAAAATAATACTGTTCTGCTAGGTGCTTCTAATTTGATCAAATGTGATTAGGAAATTTTAAGTTATGTTTCTTTTTTCGTTTGTTTTGAGGCAGGGTCTGCCTATTATGTATCATTGGCTGTCCTGGAACTCACAATGTAGACTAGGCTGGGCTCCAGCTCTGAGAGGTCTGTTCACCTCTGCCTTCGAAGTACTGACTTTAAGGGGTATGCCACCACACCCAGCTGTATGAAATGTTTCTTTACAAGACACTTTAAGCAACATCAAACTTTTTAAATATAGCATTAAAAATCCTTTTATTTGTGTTAAAGCAAAATGTCTGTTATTGATGATATTCTCTGGTATTTTCACTCCTGGTTTGAGTTTTGTTGGTGCCAGTTGTCTGTGCAGACCAACCCCTCTCTTGCTGTCCCCTGCAGTTTATTCAAATTTTAACTTTTTTTCCCGGATTCCTCACAGATGAGGGATGTCCGCTGTTAGGGCTTCAGGAATAGAGTTGGCCAGCTTGTTTTTGTAGCTGAAGCCACACCAGCTGTGTGGGAAGAGATGAAATGACTCTCGGGAAGGGATACTGAAGCCTGGGTTCTAGGCACTAGTCCGTCAGGGACGAAGCGTGATAATAAGCGTTCGTCTTTCTCTTAGGATACTTATGACAACAACCTATAATGAAGCAGGTAGCCGTGTTATAACTCTTCCATTCTATATCATTGCCACGCTTCATGGGAGATCTGAGGGACAAAGTTATACATTTTGGCCAGCAGTTATGTAGTGTCTCCCAGTCCTCATTCTTAGGCAAGTTTGGTTTAAGCCCAGTGATTTGTGATAAAGCAAAGCTCCATTTCCTGCCCTCATGGAGTTTTTCTAACACAAACACACTTTCCCAGGTGGAGCAAAACAGCCACAAGACACTGAACACAAAGCAGTCTTATTTAATTCAGCTTGTGAAAATGACTGACAAATTCATATTCATAGGACATTGGTCTGATTTTCTAACCCTTTCTTCTCAAAGAAAACCTTCTCTCGAAGAACGGAAGGTTTGCTTGTTGCCAGGAATGTAGCCATGCTTAACATTAACTCTGTTTTCAAACCCAAGGCCACCCCTAAGAAGTCAAGTTTAGAGACTGACCTTGAAAGGATGAAGAATTTTCTGTAACCATCCCTTTAGGACAGGTGCTAGCAAATGTTGGGGCTTATTTGGCCATCAAATTTGTCATTTAGAAAACTTCATTTGTAGTTACTTCTTCAGAGATTGACAGGACCAAGTGACAAGTCTATAACTCTTGTATTTTCCAATTGCTTCAAAGTCTTTTGAGTTTTAAAATTAGATGTTGATTAAAAAAAACAAAACATGAACACATCGTCTGGTGTTTGATTAGTCCTGGGCTACACAGTTGGTCTCATGAGAGGAACTGCTCTAAAGAGTGTAGAGCTTTGTAAATGCCTGTGATGGTGTGACAAGGGGAGGGACGGAAGCAAAACCTCTCCACATCTCAGAACCCCGGAAAGAATCCATTAAGCAGTTAGGTGAACTTCAGATGGCTTCCTTAGCCTTGTACAGTTAGAAAACAATTGGGGAAAATGGATCCATGTTATTCAAGGATTTTAAATATGATTCCCAGAGACATATTAGTTTCTTTGTTTTATAGATCACAGAGTTTTCACTATTTATCTATCTAAATGGGTTTAGGGGAAAATATTTCCTCAGTAATTAATTTAGGGGTCAGTATAAAAATAAGTATTTCTGAGTTCCTTTTAATATGATACTATTTCTATAGTAATTTTAACTGAATGCTGGATCAAGAATATTAATATAGCACCATCCTAAGAAGGTCTAGTATAAATACTTACACATTAAACAAAGCCTGTTAGTTTGTCCATGCATAGAATTTATTGGTAACACATTCCTAGTAAAAATTTTCTAAAATATAAAATGTATACATTACTGATGGTAAATGTTCAAAGCATGCTGGATATAAAATAAAGATGTTCAGGTGCTTGTGAATGATTACAACCTATATTGAGTTCTCCATTTTACATATTTCTGTGGCATGCACGGTGTAAACCAACCAGACAAGTGTTGCCGCTCTGTTCTCTTCAGTTCCCAATATCTCCTGCACTGCAGCAAGCCTGCAGTAGGCAGAAGGGACAGAGGCTGAGCTGAGAGTCAGGGCTTCTGGTCTCTGACTGATTTAGGCCGAGACAATTTTCTCGCTATGGTCTTTCAAGTCTCTTCAAGTTCTGAGGCTTTAGTCTTTGAAGTACTGTAGTGTAGAAGGAACCACAACAGTTTCAAGGAGACCAAGATCCACATGAGAACCCCCAAACTACTATGCTCTAAGTGAGGCCATGGGCAAGTCAGCAATAGCATTCCCTTCACACAATTCCGAGGGTGAAATGCAGCTGAAAAAGCACATGACCTGGCGGGATAGTAAGCAGCACCGCCATTAGTCTATTCTTTGCGTGAGTTGAAAAGGGTGACCAATCCTCAATACATGTTATTTCCATTGGAATAAATTGTTGTAACAGTCTTATTTTGTTAAAATAAGACACTTGACTGCCATCTGCTGGAAAATCCTCTTTGTAAACATGCAAATCTATGACGTCCAATGCATAAACCATGACACCAAGAAGTACTGGTACCTTTGTATAGAACATGATCTGCACCGCTGTGCATGCAAGCACTCACTAAAAGTCTGCTTAGTATTCTCTTACTTTTGTTTAGCAAAGCACTCCAGGCAACACTGTTGTATAAGTAAATTAATTTGAAAAATTCAAAGTTAATCTCTGGAGTCAAAGTTCAGAGCACTAAACCTTACACCATGGAGTCAGTAGCAAAGTTAATCTCGGTAAAAAGGAATCAACATCTGTCTTTTACAAGCCTAGGAACATTTGTGCTCACCTCTTCCCTCATTTCCCACTTCTTTACCAAAAAGAACATCCTACAGTAAAACCTGTATTTAAGGTTGGCAGAAATGCTAACTGAAAGTTGGAGAAATGAGTCAGCAGTTAAAGAGTTTAAGAGTTATTTTTGCAGAGGACCAGAGTCAAATTCCTAGCCCCTACTTCTGGGGCTCAAAACCATCTGTAATTCCAGATCCAGGAGATCTGACACCATCTTCTGGCCTCCATAGGAACCCATGTGCACGCTCTTGCATGCACACGTGCATACACATGCACAAAATAGTAATAATAATAATCTTAAAAATTAATTGTCATTAATCTTACACTCATAAACTTTGCATATAAGATCAAATTAGGAAATTTTTAATGTATTTAAAGCAAAACATCTTTTAAAAGAACATTTTTATTTTAAAAATTGAACCCCAAAGAATATGCTGATGGTATACCATTATTACAAGGCAGATATCTCCCAGAAAAGCAGCTCTCCTGTGTCCCATTTAGCCAAGAACCTTGACTGGGATATAACAGGCAGAGAATCCTTATTGTAGTGATGATTTCCTTTTGCACACAAAAGGATGATTTTGGCTCATTTTCATACCTAGTACTGCAATCACAGAGAATACTGTCTAGCACTACATACGGGAGAGTTTGGTAGTGGGAGCACTCTAGGGCTAGGATGGCTCCTAGGAACTTGGAGGGAACAGTAGCCTATTGTACAAGAGGAGTAAAAGTAGGGTGACAAAGGGTACCAGCGACTCCAAGTGTCATACTATGTAAGGACAGAAAATGACCAGCCAGAGCCCACAGGACAGAGCATGTGATAATGTACATTTAAAAGGTAATTTAAATTACTAAGGACTTCAGTGGCGGCTTCTTGTGTATGCAGGGCTGACTGAAGACACAGTTATAGAATGGGGCTCTTTCACAGAAATAAGGATAGGATCCCAGAATAATAATAACAGAAGCCAGATAATGCCAGGAGCAAAATGTGCAATTATTGCAACAAAAGGACAAGGTTAATGTGTCATTCAATGGTCCTATCCATATAGCTATGAAGACAGTTAATAGAACTTAATGTTCTGGAGGCAAGATGGGGGTGGTTTACAAGGTAACAGCTTAGAACAATGATAAACCAAGAATGGATGGGTCTCCTCTTAGGTCTCCTCGATGATGGACTGTAACCTGTAAGGCAAACAAAGCATTTCCTCCCGAGTTGCTTCTGCTCACAGAAATGGAAAGCAAACTAGGGCACTCCTGCAGTCACTAGCTCAGTTTCCAGAACTGCACACATCTCAAACCTCAATCCCACTGTCTAAGGAGGCAGCGCTCCCCTCAAAAATGTACTTAGTGTGGTTTCTCATCACCAGAATGTTGTTCTAGCCCTTTAACCAGGGAAAAGCTTTACAGCAGGAAGTCCTGACACACCTCTCAGAATACCCTGTGGTGTTAGTGGGATTTGTTGGGATGAGGAGTCCAGGAAGTTAGCAGGAATCATAAAAGAAGAATCACAGCATAGACTTCTAGGAACCCGGAACAAGATTCACACCACCCATAGAAACACCATTCCACTACTATGACCTAACTTGGATGAATCATCTGACTATGGGGCATCATCAGCTTGCAGCCAGATGTCTGGTTGTACACACACAAGTCATAAACAGGTGGGCCTAGAAGTAAAAGAAGCAGACATGAGGTTGGGCATGAACACAGAGGGAAGGCACCATTTTAGGGACTAGACCCAAATGCCATCCACTGCTATTATGCTGGTATTCACAGCTATAGCTGCATGGGGTTACCCTTTGAGAAAACTTATGTGTGAAGGGAACAGGAACCCATTTTTTCACAGATGGTTTAGCCAAGAGTGCAAACTAACAGTGGATGCTGCTTCCTATGCAATCTTGAGGTGACCTTGAAAGGGGTGGTGAGGGGAATTCCTTAAAATGGAGAAAGTTTCTGATGTTCACTGGCCACCCACTTTGCATGGAGAGAAGTGTGGCTGAAGGGAAGACACATGGGGTAGTGGCTTGATCAGGGACACAGGAGAATCCCTCATATGAATAGGAAGTTAGCTGTCCCCTAAATGACACTGAAGAGCATTCACCACCAAGCCACATGTGTAAGTCAGCCTCAGAGTAACCATAGTGCTGGTACAAGGGCCCAGGGATGGATCACCAAGTGTGGCAGGGACAACGGTAAGGTAGAGTTTCAATTGTGTGGCCTTTCATTCACCAAGACCGATCCGGCTACTGCTACTATCTGATGTCCACACAGTAGAGTCCACAAGTTCTATTCAGTTTGGAGACTCCAGCTTAGAGATGACACCCTATGAACATTTTATGGGGGCTGTATCCAAAACATAATACATGGAAACAGGCCTGAGGGAAGTAGGCATGACCCTGCATCATGTCATTCCCAGTGGCATATTTGGGCAATTGTACTTCCTGTTACTCAAACCTCCTATTCTGTGGGTCAAGAAACCTTGTTTCCCAGAGGGTTGATATGTCATTAAAGGACCTGATTATACTTTAAAATGCAGCTGCCACTCAGTCCAGTACTCTAATCTCTGTATGCCATGGGAGCAGGACCATAATCACTTCTGTACCAATAGTGATTATTGAGACTGGTCTTCCGGAGGAGGCAGGGTTGCCTTACAGCCTGCAGGAAGGAAAGAACATTTGACCCACGTGATGCAATAGGGGTAGGGTAGCTCCTGCTGTCCATTCTTAGTTTCAACAGAAAACTGACAAGAACAAAATGATGTCTGGGGTCTGCATGGCAACTAGGGACTGTGAGGACGTGGGTTTTGCATGCACCAGGCTGTGTGCCTAGACCAGCACGGGATGGGCTGGAGTGCTGGAGAAGGGGGAAGTAGCACTTCAGACGAGATCCAGTGCGGCTTCAGCAACTGTGGTTTCCTCACGAATACCCCCAGCTTCCTCAGGAGCAAAGGTCAACAATGATCCTGGGCTCCCTGGGTCTCAAGTGGAGTCACACTTTTTTTTAAAAAAAATTTTCTTTTCCCTTTTCCTTTTTTCTGAGATAAGGTCTTGCTTGCAGCCTAAGCTGGTTTTGAACTTGATCCTCCTGCGTCAACCTCCGTAGTGCTGTGATTACAGATGCGCAGTACTACATACAGTTAGACACTTTTATATCCTAACTCCAGAAATGAGCTGAATTAAATCTACTAACAATCAGAATGAATCTTAATAATTTGTCAAATTTTAAAATTAATACCTTCATTTGAATAAAAGTAATTTAAGAGCATTGAGGTAACTGGGTCACATCAGAATTCAGCCAGATAAAAATAATCCAAGTTCTTCATACTTCCTGAGAATTTTAGAATTTCCATGGTGAAGATGTCATCACTATGTTTCTGCGGTAGGTTTTGGATGTTAATGGCAGAAAGTGTCTTTTATATTAAATATTGTGTGTCATGGGCATGTGTGGGCTTCCATGCCACAGCAGGTATGTAAAGGCCAGAATACAGCTTCGTGGAACCAAGTCTCTCCTAACAACTTTACCTGGGGTCTAGGATCAAACCTGTGGGTCTTACACACCACAAGCACATTTACCTGCTGAGCTACCTCACTGGCCCACCATCGACTTCTCAAAAGGCAACTCCACAATCAAATCATATTCTGTGAATTACAGCATGAAAAGAAATAACATCAGGCTATGCTTCTTCATGGAGTTAAATCAGTTCTCATTCCATGAGCAGCCCTGAGCAGCATGAAATCTTGCCTTCAGTAGCAATGACTGCCTCACACCAGGCAAAATCCTTAGGTCTCTCATACAGTGGAAGAGGTTTTAGATCCCAGTGTTCACAGGAGCTTATTCTGGGGAAGCCTTAGATAGTTGCTTATTCTAGATACACATCTAAGTTTTTTCACAAGGGCAAGAAGGGAGCCATACTTGGCTATTTTGTGTTCAGCCCAGTGCTAGGAAGGGATAAAGAGGAGATTATGGAAAGAACGAGCCTGGAGGGTTCCATGAGCCACCCTGAAAGGAACTCTGCTCTGGCTGAGTTGATATTGATGCTGTTGGTACTGTTGATGAACCCCAGAGTCTAAATCATGCTAGTCAAGTATTCTGTCACTCAACAACATCCGTAGCCCAGGTGAAGATGCTCTGAAAAGACAGCTTGCCCAAGCAGGAACAGGCTCTGTTCAAGTTCTCTATGACAAGACTGTTGCTCTGGAAGCCATGCGGCCACATGGACTCAGCTGAGGTTAGCAGTGCCTGAGCAATTCTTAGGATTTTAAGATAGGGGAAAGTTTAGTGAAGGGGGAGAGCAGGCCTGCTTTTTGTCCCGCCTGGCTCCCATACGGTTAGCTTTACATCCAAAATAATAACATATAAATTGTATTCAATTAAGCATTGCCTGGCCCATTATATTTAGCCTCTTTTTGGCTTAATTTTCATATTTTGTTTAGCCTATATCTAATAATCTGTGTACCACCACGAAGTGGTGGCTTATTGGGAAGATTTTA
>LOJH01025992.1:1267-18551 GCA_001685095.1 Ellobius talpinus
AGAGAGGAGAGAGAGGAGAGAGAGAGAGAGAGAGAGAGAGAGAGAGAGAGAGACATGCACATACACAGTTTGGTATATTCCGGACTCCCCTACTGATCATATTTACCAGGAGAGTTGCAGAACCCAAGGCACGCCACTGATCATGGTTTAGGGATCGTGTAAACTGATCTGACTGTGCAAGAGTTTCCTTGAGATATAACTCACATTCCATACAAGTCATCAGTTTCAATTCCGTAATTCAACATTTCTTACGATAGTCACAAAATTGTGCAAGAACTTTACTTTTTATAGATATATTGGTAATTTAGGCATGTTCTTTCTTGCTGAATTATTTACATGTGAGCAGTAGCATAGTCATCTCCAAAGATACATGGGTTCCAGAACCTCATGGCAACACTGAAATCTTCACCTGCCCAAATTTCTAATAGTTCTATGTACCCTACACAAACACATCAAAGCAACTCTACATTAACCAGTGACACATTGTAACTAATACAATGTTGTCAATACACAATATGCTATGTTCATACTAGCTGTCATGTTACCACCCAAGGGTGACAAGAAGGAAAAATCTGTACATCTTCAATACAAATGGAAACATCTTCATAGACTAAACTACGTTTTCAGTCCATGGATGGTTTCTCTGTCGGTGCAGAATCTGAGGATACAAAGGGCTGTGCACATTCATGCAAACGAGAAGGCTTTGCAGTGCTAAGAGGAACTGGACAGAGCCTGGAGGTTTAAGAATGCTCAGTCTGTAGGAACGCTCCACAGAGCACCAATACAAACAAACAGTCAATCTCTGACTTAATAACTGAACTTGGACTGTCAAGCTGAAGTCGTGAACTGTCCGTTTTCCTGTGCTGCACTACCCAACTTAGAAAAGAGAAACACCAGGGTGAATCTGTCTACAGGAAATCATAAATGAACACATAAAACTTCAAAGTGTATGATGCTCACTACATATTTAACAAATGAGAATCCTAACTTAATGACAGTCGTCCCTGTGATAAATTCCTGGTACAGGGTCCTATAATTGGGGAGGGGGATTCTCTTTTCAGGATTTGGTTTGAAAGACAAGGCATGAAAACCAAAGGCTCAACCGCAATACAGCACTCCACAGACCAGTTTCTCCACCTCAGGCTTGGGCCAAGATACGCACTAAACTCCCCAGGCCCTTGAGCATTTGAGCCTTGTAAAGACTGACAAGCACTTTTTCCCTGAACCCAAATATGGAACACCAGAAAGTCACCAACAGGTGATGTCAGGAGGACAGGGAGTTGCCATTTGCTGGACACTGCTCAAGAATTAGATATGTATCTATGCTTAACACTGAATTTTGAAATGGCATGCAGACTAGACCAGATTATAACCCTCATTTCATGAATTCTAAAGCCAAGCCTCAAAAATTAAGCAACTGCCCAGTGAACAAAAATAACAGCTGGAATCAGAAACCACATCTGCCTTAAGGCTAAAAATGCTATACATTTATATATTTCCAAAATTAGATGCTGCTATTACTTCATATGCATATGTAATACATACATAACACATAGGGACACAAGTAACAACTGCATACTGGCTAAAAATACATATTTTACATTGTTTCCACTTGGTCACAATGCACTCTGTGGACATGAACATGTGAAATGCTTCCTCTGGGTCTGAAAACTTACTGGATTTGATTTGTTTGTTTTACTGATACATTTCTAAGCTAGTACTCAGCAACAATGAGATCAATGCTTAACTATTATTAAACATATAAACCCAAAATATGTCTGCTAATCAAACTCAAGCATATTTGTTGTCTATAGTTAATACATTTCAAGAATATAAGCTATAAAGAATGGCAAATTTAAAGTACCTGTCTATCAAAAACTAATTAAATCATGTGTGATGTCTTTCTAAATTCAAATGCCCTGAATTATAAACAAATTGCAAACCTGATCATCTACATATGCCTGTAAGATAAATCTTTTTAACAGAATACACTAGTCTCTGGCCATATTCAGTAACAGAATTCATGCTAAACTTTCTGAATTAAAAATAAATGAACACAGAATATAAAACCATAACCTTAAATTTTCATGAATACTAGAGAAACTGTTTAATGAAATCAATTAATAAAGTTAACTGTTTCCTTAAAAATAATTTTAATACATTATCTACAATAATGACTATACCTTCAAGAGAAATACAATGGTTTGGTATTGGGGTTTGTGTGTGTGCGTGTATGTGTGGGGGGGTACATATGTGTTCATGTGTAGCTTATCAAGCACATGTGAGCTTACAGAGGCCAGAGGGTGACTGGCTGACGTAGTATGTCCTCCTCTATCACTTTCCACATCTTTCCTCACCTCTCCCCCTCTTATCCATCCATCCACCCATCACCATCTATCCATCCATCCATCCATCCATCCATCCATCCATCCATCCATCCATCCATCTCTCAAGACAGAGTCTGTAACCAAACCTGAAACACTAATTGGTTGGGCTGGCTAGACTCCACTCCCCAAGGCTCAGATTACAGGCATGCCACCACCACACCCAGCTTTTATGTGGCCTCTGGGGAGTCTAAACTCATGTTCGCATGCTTGTACTGGGGGCACTTTACCCACAAAGCCATTTCGCTAGTCCCAATATTATTTTCAAAAAGCACTTTACCCAGTATTCAGAAATTATGTTATGGTACCAAATGTCTGGCAAAACTTCTGATCACAAAGAACTTGTATTAACAACAGCAGGTATTTCTTAGGCCATTGATTTTTAGTAGTTGAAATAAACACACCACCATTATTTAATGGGAAGAGATATGTTACTATTAGTTTTATAGATGAGAAAACTGACAAATAATTTCCCAAAGTTTTTAGTACTCACTTAGAGAGGGTAGAACATTGAAGTCTATGAAACTTTTGAAACTAACGCTAAGTATCACTGAAATTATTAAGATATAGATAGTATATGTATAAAAGAAGTGTTTAGTTTAAAATTATGCTTCACCTGGGGAAATCACCTAGAAAAAGAAACACCTGGAAGGATGTCAAGTAACATTAAAGCCTTTACTTTGTTTTTACTGTTGAAAGGAGTTTTGGGGTTTGTTTCCTTGTTTATTTGGTTGGTTTTGGAGACAGGGTTTTTCCTGTGTAACAGTCCTGGCTGTCCTTGAACTCACTCTGTAGACCAGGTTGGCCCTGAACTCAGAGATCCACCTGCCACACCACCACCTCGGAAAAGTCTGTTAAAACTTAACAAATTATCATCGTTTTATAGTAACTAAGAGACAAAAATGACCCACTTGCTGTGGAAGGTCACGTAAACCAGTTAAAGCTTGTACTATAATACGTTTTTTTTTCCCACTGGTTCATTTGTTTAAAATCTCCATCCTATTCCATACAGGACCGTAACACAGTTACCATATATGCTCCTATACTTGGAATCTTTCTTTGAAACCGAAAGCCATACCTTTGCAAAGAGCAAGTTAAGTTGCTTCCCCGATCCATGGTACCCTCCCTGGGAAAGGAACAGTTTAACTTGCTCCTGCACCTGCTCTTCATCCAAGTGCCAGCAGTTCTCATCGTCGATGCTAGCACCTGCTGTGGGATCAGGAGCACCTACAAAGAAAAGGGATATGTGCTGAATTAAAGCTGTGCTCAGAGGTTCCAACAACAAACTTGGATATAATTCAGACTCTAGTTTTACCTAAACACTTTTAAAATCCATCTCAGTCTCAATTATACATAGCAATTTCTGACTGAAATAAATGCAATTCACCTTTGATTTCCAAGACCTTCCTTATCTGTACTGAGTCAAATGCAGATTACTGTAGAACTCAAGTATTTCCATTGTATAGACACAGAGCCTCTTGCTTACACATTTCCTAAAGAATTAAAGAGTCGCAGTGTGGTGGTGATACACGCCTTTAATCCCAGCACTTGGGAGGCAGAGACAGGCCTGGTCGACAGAGCTAGTTCTACGACAGTCAGGGCTACAGAGAGAAACCTGGTCTCAAAAACAAAAACAATTTAAAGATATCTTACTGTGAATGCATGACATAGGAAAATATATGTAGGACATACTAGAAAAATATTTCTCACTGACACCCAGAAAATACAGAACAAGTGACTTCAGCATCGGACTTCACTCTTTCCTGTTGACTCAAGAAGCTTCCCCATCCTCTGCTACCGTAACAACAAGATGCTGACCTAAGTCTTTACTTGCAGAAAAGGGAAGATTAAAAACGGAAGCTAGGACACACGGGAGCAGGCACTGCAGCTGCTGCACTGACTCGGGTTGTAGTATTACCTTGCCAAACTGCATTAATATTTTATTGCTGAAGTACACAGGAAAGACAACAGCTATGTAATAAATCCAGCGAGCGAAGGCTACCTTACAAATTTACAAGTTACCCAGTTACTCAGGGAAAAACTTTAAGCTTCATTATTTGTTAAGAAAATAAAACAATGGCATTTAAGACCTATAAGAAATTAAGACTTTAAATATAAGAACATGTCACTTCTGATGTCTCATAAACCTTTCAACAGCCTTTAGACATAGATATGATTCTACATCACTTTTCACTCAATGATGAAATACAAAATTAACTGTTCAAGGAAATAATCACTAATGTCTCCTTAGAAACTGGGTCTGCTTGACCTTAGTAGAGGGCCACTGTGGAACAAATCCTACAAAGTGGCATTTATTCTTTCAGACAGTCAGTATAGCCACAGTGGCAACTCTGCTAGCTTGCCTCTTTGCAAGAACATGGAGATATAATGGTATTTAAAACACAAAGAATTCCTGTTCCGAACTAATTTAAAACCTATTTTTTATATAGTTCCTACAATAATACTACTTATACTATGCCTAGTATGCTTATGAGTCTATGTACTTACATGATTACACCTATAAATTAAGCTGAAAAGTCTGACTAGAAAAACCCTTAGCATAAATGAGGTGGCCTAATATTTGCTATTCTAATTTTTAAAATGATTTGTTATAATCCTTTACATTAATTCTATACCATAGTTGAACTGCAACCACTATTTGGAAAGCAGTGCAGTAATGACGGTACGAATGTGTGATGTACAGATGTGCACGCAGAGCGCTGAATGGTGATAGTTCCTCAAAGGCAGGGTTTGTGAGACTTACCAGAACTCCGAGTTACCTTCAGGAGATGGCAATGAGCTGAGATCTGACTAAAGACAGGGAAAAGAGGGATGGGTCACATGTGGGACTAAAAAAAGAACGTGGTTAGAGGCCTTAGGCAGAAAGAAGCCTGGTAGATAGAAATAAAAGTCCAATCAACCTGAGAGTAGAGGGCCTACGGCAGAGCAGCCCAAGACAATCCTGGAGGAAAAGGATTCTCAGCTTGAAGGGAGGAGCTCAGGGCCTCTTCCCTTGGGGCAATGAATAGGAACTTATTAGGACGTTACCTGAAGTAGGAGAATGAACTACTCTTTATCCTGATATGCATTACCTGCAACATTCTTACCATAAAATGTTAATTATGCAGCCTCAAAAATGAATGGGGGTAGTCTCCATGTACTACAGTGGAGTACAAGTAATCTAAAATTATCATTGAATGAAAAAACAAGAGAAGGAAATTATACATAAATGCACTAATTTCATGTTGACAATGAGGCTTTTTAAAAGAAGTTATGCATTATTATCTCCTTACACAAACAATCTGGGAAAGACAACACAGATGCAAGAAGACTTGGTGAAGATGGAAACATGGACGGGATCATGGGGTGTGGAGAGGCACTGGTTTCTAGATCAAACTGTTATACAGAATATGGGACAATTCCCTGACATAGAGACGATCAAATCTGGGAGGTCAGTTTTAAATATAGTGAATCTGGAATACCTTGGAGACAGGACAAAAGAGGGCAAAAGATATTAATCAGGAAGGAGGGCATGCTGAGGGAGGCAGGGCAGGTTTAAAAAGGCAGTCAGGAGATCGAGCACCCTGGTGCAGGTTCACATGTAAATGCTAAAGGAAAAGCAGCGAGGGCAGTGGGAATGAGTGTCCTCTTAGAAGAGCTGGAAAGACTTTCCCACAAAGTGAAAAGTTGCTCTAATTAGGGACTGGGCAATTAGGCTGATGTCCAAGCTGTGTCCAAGTGAGGATTTTATCTGTCCCTATTGTCGCAACAGTCTGGGAACCAAACACTCAGAGGAAAGCATCAAAAAGAGAAGGGGGCAAAGCAAATATTTCCTCCCTAATGATTCTTTTTGAAAGGCTAAAAACCATTGTAAAGTATCCTTACATACATGATTTCCTATTTTCCTCATAAGGACGATCTATTGGCGTGTTTGTTCTCACGACTCTAATTTCACAGGAAGCTGTAAGGACACATAATGCTACTGTAACCAGTAGGTCTACAAATGGTATCTCAGAGGGAGTCAGGGTCCCTAATTCCCCAACGGTCCATTTCAGTTACTGGGACCTCTTTACACGTACTTTCTGTGGAAAGACAGCTAGATTCCTTATGGGAAAGTATCAGAAGACACTTTGCAAACAACTAACCTACAGGGTCTCAACTTTTAAGCTCTCCCCATTATATTATTAAAACTCCTCCAGGAAATTTCTGTCACAGTGCAAACTGGCTACTTGTCATTCATTTCTCCTGTTCCTGACGATTTGGACTCTGAGAGCAGCTGTTCCTCTGTGTCGATTTTCTTGTAGTGTGCTTTGCTAGAAACCCCTCCCCAGGAAGAGTTATCAGTCACACCTGGGCCTGCTAGGGGAGAGGCTGGCTGTGCTCCATCACAGCAAAGGGCTGTCAGCTACAGGGGCCAAAACTCTACGGGAGAAACATAGGGTCTTGCCACAGAAATCCAAGTATTTTTAAGTAGACAAGAATTTGAATGAGAGGAAACAAAATCATCTTCGATGGCCTGAATGCCTAGGCAAATTGACCAACACTGAGAAGCCCTCTAAGTACTGCAGACTATACTCAGTTCGTAATTATTCCAAGCAAAGAGCAACAAATGTTATTAGAATCTGAGTCACTCTTGACTTGAATTAATTAAAAATAAGTTAAAAATATATTTTAAAACTGCTTTAAGTTATCATTGATGTTTACACACACACACGTTCTTGCCCAAATGGAGAAATAACTAATAAATGTATGAATATATCCCAATTTTCACAAAACCTGATTTGTCTTTGAGTCTTTTTGAGTGCTTTGGTATGCTAGTATCAGAATTAGCCTACTTCCTAAGACTACTATGGGAAAAAAGGAAGGCACTGGAGAAGAAAATGACCTGTGGATAAAATCTACAAAGTCTACACATGAATTCAAAGGTTAAGCATGGTTCTAAGCCTGCATTTGAACTCCAGGGAATTCAATTCAATGAACAGTTTAGAAAGAGTATGCACCTTCAGGCAAAGTACTTATGTTTCTTGGGCTTCCATCTTAACTCCAAAACTCTACATAAAGGAATAAAAACATTAACTAGGCAATAAAAATTGTAAGTCTGCTGATTCACTGTAGAAAATTTTGGTTACTTAGCTATAAGAACAAAAGCAAAGATAACTAGTGGGTGTAAGATTTTACCTGATATTCTTTACATATCAAGGTATGCATCACATACATTATAGGCCAAAAGATTACAACAGTGGTAATTATCTCCAAAGTATAATTGTGCATATTAAGATTTCATGTCGAGAAGGGGATATAATTCTACAGTAAACTCTCTTCCCACCACACGTTAAGACCATGGGTTCAGCCAGGTGGCAGTGGTGGATGTCTTTAGTCCAACCACTCGGGAAGCAGAGGCAGAGTTTGAGGTCAGTCTGGTCTACAGAGCTAGTCCCAGGACAGCCAGGACTACACAGAGAAAGACTATAAATAAATAAATAAGTAGATAAATAAATAAATATGAAAAGACTGTAGGTTCAATCTTCAGCATTGTTCACTAGCTAGCTAGTTCAATAACAGATAAATATTGAAAAGTAAACTTTAGAACTGGAGTTTATGTAAATCCCAATTGTTTGTATACTTGACTGTACTGTGCTTCACTAGGAATCCTATAAAAATGCAAGAGCTATAGAATTTATTTCTTACTTATTAGTGGTCATTTATAATCAAAGACGAGCTTCTAAGCCTTTAACTTTGAGAAGGAAATGCACAGAGAAACATAATTCATACATTCATTTGTTTACTATTAATTATCTTGAGTTGAGCAGGAACCAGAATCACTTTGTCTATAAATTAAATGCTTTAAAAGCTATCGTGTTCTTTTACTCTTATAATTATAACTGCTATAATATTTCCAATGTATAATCAATCTTTGAGGGTATTTTATTGTCAAAGTTCAATTCTTCAGTTGCAAGCCTTTGAGGAGGCAGGAGAAGGGAAGCTACTGGGTGAAACAGCTAATCGTCTATTGTTCCCAGACAGGTATGTGTGAATCTGATTCACCTCCCACCTAGGGAATGTGACACCAGAGGAAGAAGCAAGGGAGAAACCATGGACATGAAGAACCGCTGTCTAGTCAGTCTACTACTCGGCTTAGTTCTGTTTCATCCCAACATCAAACCCCTATCACAATACTTCCCTAAATTAAAACCTATCAAAATTCCTAGGGCATACTGGATACCTTGGCACCACTTCAGACCTACTCAATGGACTTTTCTCTTTGAACTAAGAAAGGGGGAAGAACACGGATTCTGTGGTTGGAGAGAATGCTAAGTGTCTTGGCAGGTTGTGGACCTTAATAACAAAGGAAAGTACTAAGGGTCCTGGGGTACCACACGGGCACCTCTCCTGTTCTGAATGAAGCATATTTTAAGACAGTTATTAAAATAACTATTTCACACCGTGGATTCTGTCACCTCTCAGTATTATGTAACACCAAATCATCCTGCACATTTTAAACGGACCCATGAAGACATGATCACAGTGGGCTCCTGCTGTGTTTGGCTCATGCAGGATGAGAAGGTAATTCTTTCTTTTCTAGCTGGGCAGTGGTGGCACATGCCTTTAATTCCAGCATTTGGGAGGCAGAGACAAGAGGATCCCTGAGTTCAAGACCATCCTGGTATACAGAGTAAGTTCCAAGACAGCCAGGGCTACACAGAGAAACCCTTCCTTTAAAAAACACAGACACATACATACATTCTTTCTCTTTTCCTACTCTATTGTGACCTGATTCCATAAAACTATCATTTCCAGCATTTATCATTTTTATATATTTTTTAGTGTGTTTGGGCATGTACAAGTCAGTTCTCTCCAACATGTCAATTCTGGGCTCAAACTCACATCAGCAGACTTGGAAGTGCCTTACCCACTGAGCCATCTCTCTAGCCTCCAAATAATGCTTTTAGTGATTTAAACTTAGAAGTAAAGATTCTTTTTATTGAAATTATCCAATTTCCTCTATTTAGGCAGAATGCAGGCAGCAGATACACTGCAGTGGTAATTAATTTAGTCTCTTTCGGAGGGACCTATGGAAAAATACTATCATAGTTTTAATGCCTGCTGTTTAAGCTAGAAAACATTAAATTGATGGGTACACCTTCCTTACAAACTGAAGGCAAAATCATGTCATCAACCACTGGCTCTGAGGAGAAAGGAGCAAAACAGCAGAGTCTGGTGATTCAAGACTCATAAATATGTCTTTCTTTAAAGCAGAGAGAGAACTACAACATGTCAAAAATGATAATGTGAACTGAACAGACATGTTCTTTAGAAAGACTTAAAGCTCACTCTTGGTTTTCATTTTAAGATGGTGTAGACCAATGCTTATATTTCAGTTTACAGTTTAGTTACAGTTCAAACAGCAAGGCCTGACCTCAGCTCCCCTAAACTCATCTCAAGCAGTGCCTTCTCCAGCATCTGCTGGGGGGACAGCCTGTTTCCTCAGCTCTGGGGGCTGATGGCAGAGGAGCTTGTGCTCCGACCAATCAGCTTCCTTTAGCCAAGGAAGCATGCAGCACTTGCCAATGGAAGTACCTTGGGTCCTCAAACAGAACCCCCACTTCCAGTCTCTCCTCCGTTTCCCCCTCTCTGAGCATTACTCATCTTTTATTATCGTTTAATTTACTTCAGTCTTCAGGAGTGTATTCATGTATCTTTCATGGGTAAAAACCAATAAAGTATGTGTCCATTTTCTCACACCCGTGAAACATGCAAGCATATAAACAGCATAACAACACTACACAGTAGTGGGTAAGTCACTGTCCATTATTTATCTGATAAAATGTACTAACAATAACAATCACTTGGTACACAAAAACAAATATTTATGCAAAGTTCTCAGCAGGTTTTGTTTTAGAAAGGGCTCTAACATCTTGCAAGTTCGAGCAACAGTCTGCTCTGTTTATTTCAAACCGGCTGTAAAATGCCGGTTTGTGACCCGGGTCATGTGGCACACACCTATAGTTCCAGCAATCCAGGAAGCAAGACTTTAAAAAAAAAAAAACCAATGGACAAACAATAAGAATCTGCAAATCTTTTCCTTCATCATTTACTACTGACCCTACAGCTCTACAGATGCAGCTCAACTGCCACGTTACAGCGATGGAGATAACAGGATCTAGCATTTGCTCTCTTGACTTTCCCCGTCTTGTGAAATAGGTACTCAGTATGGTTCACCTCGCATGAACAAGGAAACTGAGGCCAAAGGAGACCTCTTGCCTCAGTAACTAAGCCTGATAGCACAGCGGCCAGAGGCTACATTCTAACTCAGATTAGTAAGACTTCAAAGACAGAACTCTTATTAAATACAGAACACTAGCTACAGAAGGAGGCGGAAGAGACCCATTTGTGGGCAACAAGAAACCAACATGGAGAGATTGGTGAGTCAACTAAAGAAGAAAGGAACACAGGAGACTCTGTAAATGAGGCCTAAGGCTGTCAGAGATGACTGCCACCCCTGGATGAAAAGGGACATGACGAAGGCTACTGAGCTCAAGTACCTATCCTATCTCTGCCTTACACCTGGAAAATTCCTCATGGGTGAGACATTTGTAGTATTTCCAAATTAAGAGACGTTAAGCTTCAAGATTACTACTTTTGCTAAAGTGAAATGCTGAGACCCTGTGTGTAAGACATACTATATTCTATATATAATCATTACCCACCAATATTTTTAAAGATACATTTAATTCATGATGCAAACATCCAAGTTTGGTTATAATTTGGGGTTAAAATATAACTTTTAGAGGGAGATTTGGTAGTGATTATAAAATCCAAAATGCATGCATCATTTATTCTAGCATTTATACTACTGGATCTTTATTATTTAAAAAAAAGTAAAATTAAAATACAAAACCAAGAGCTCACATACCAAGTGATGGTCCTGAGAACAATGGATGGGCACCTCTCCAAGGTCGCTGAGATAAACTGTAAGATGCACCCACGCCAAAGACCACTGCATAGCACGTACAACACTACACCTAAAGCCAGACAGTTAGACCCGTTTGCCCCCGCAACCCAGGAGGAATGTACAAATAAAGTTTTCAACTGTTTTTGTCTTTCCTTTAAAGCTACATCCCAAGTTGTATGTGCGCGTTTGTATCTCTTATAGGGCATAGACGATGTTGTCTGCAGGGGGCGTTATGGTGGGGCACTGGTACTGGGAGCAGTGAACCAATGAGAACCTGTCTTTTTATCTTCATATACTTCTCTAACTACCATAATTTTTTTCAAAATCCATTTTTAAGAGTTTTCTTTGGCTTTCACATTGCTACCTTCCCCAGTAGTGTAGTTAGAGCAACTTTCTCTTCTACACATGTATGTATTAATTAAATTAACCACCAGTAGATCATACTTTGTGCCACTGTCAACATTAGAGTGTCCCACAACAAGTAAAGATAGGCTCGTAACCGTCAAATATCTTCCTAGAATGCTTGCAAAGGCTGGTTGCTAAAGTCCAATTACAATGACCATGACCAGCCATGGGAAAATAAAGGGAAGAGAACTGTGACATGAGGCCTACATCAGATGACACCTTGCCACTCA
Source organism: Ellobius talpinus (assembly GCA_001685095.1). Taxonomy (NCBI): domain Eukaryota; kingdom Metazoa; phylum Chordata; class Mammalia; order Rodentia; family Cricetidae; genus Ellobius; species Ellobius talpinus. Next base: position 13,240 of record LOJH01025992.1, read on the forward strand.
CCAATGGGTTTGAAACACGTGTTTACAGACTCTTACAGAATAAACCACCATGTTCCTACAAAGAACAAGACAGGATTCTTGAAGGGAATGTTTTACTTTAATCCCAGCACTCAGGAGGCAGAGGCAGGTGGATCTTTGTGAGTTCCAGGCCACCCTGGTCTACAGAGTGAGTTCCAGGACAGCCAGAGCTACACAGAGAGAGCTATCTCAAAAAAAAAGAAAAAGATTGTTTAAAAAATATGTGGGGTGCTTATTATGTATGTGTTTATTATTTGCTCAGATAGCCTATCAACATACATAGGTCATGAGTCTCTACGTTTAAACCAAATGAAACAGGAACTTAATGTGTAGATTTGTTTGGTGATAACTGATAAATTTATAGTGATGAATGAAATGATTCAGACGGAAGTATTTCAAGGCTAAATTAAGAAAGACAGCTAGGCAAGATGGATTTATAGTTTTGGTTTCATAAAAGAAACAATGATCAGAATATTGTATGAAGAAAATCTATTTTCAATAAAAATAAAATTATTTTAAAAAATTCAGTAAAATCAGTTGGAAGACTTAACAGGAGATGCTGATTTGAAATGTGGATCCGGGTCGTCTTCTGTGTTTCTATAGGTGTTTCAGAGCTAAATGGGCTACTAGACATCTTGTCAACTCTTATTTGACACATCAGTAAATCCCTTGCTTACTAAGATTCCTGAAGAATTGGTCCAGAGTCTGGGTTTGAAAGGATCACGAACTGACCTCCTTTTCACTCAAGGTCAGGGTCAAGACCAGTTTCCTGTAACCTGTTCCTTGGCTGTCGTTTGCCCACTCCAAGCTAGCCTAAGGGAGGTCAGTAAACAGAAGGCACAGCAGAGAAAGGGGAGGAAATGGTATCACAGAGTCAGACCACCCCAACTCTGGTTTTCAGCACCTGTTCTCTACTTACTATGCGGGAGGGAGCTTGTAGGTGTGCAAGTGCCATGTCATGGGTGCCAGAGGTCAGAAGGCAGCCTGTGGGCATTGATTTTCCACCCACACAGGTTCCAGGGATAAAACCCAGGCTTGGTAGCCTTTGCCCACTGAATCATCTTGCCAGCCCTTTGCTCTCTTCCCAAACTATGGTATGAGCGTTCCAATGAGATTAGGATGAATATCTTTTTACTATTATCATGTATATTGATGTAATTTCTTTTCTAAAGCTGTCATAAAAGATGACAAACATTTTAAGAATGAGAGAAAACATGTTCCACCCAGTCAATCGGGCAATACATGCCAAAGTCAATACTGAGCTCTAGGCCTCTAGTTCTCAGGTTCAATATTCTGTCCTTTGGCCACAATTTGCCAATGTGTGCTCTGAGACTGAGTCTTGCAATGTATATAGATCAGGCTGGCCTCAAAGTTGCAATTCTGCTTCTGCCTATTTAGGGAACTGAATTATAGCACACACCATCACACCTAGCTAGAACACCTCCTTTAATAAGAAACAAGTCACATGACTAGGGGTGAGTTAGTGTTCAAAAGTCAATAAATCTATAGCCAAGAACTTAGCAAAGATGCTAGCTTTTTTTAAAGAACAGTATTGAAGGTAGAAATTTATTAGGATATAAAGATAAAATCAAAGTTTGCTTAAAAATATAATTATAATCTCCTTGGTAAGATAGTAGCATCATAAAGCCATATAAGAAAATACAATGAAATAAGACCTGACAAGTTCTACCATGACCAATGCCCACACCATTGCCTGTGAATGGATGAATCACCATGTACACGTTACTACAACTGTACACTGGCAATACAGAGATTACTGTGTAAGGAATATGAATGAAATCATTGTTTAATGACTCAGATAAAAGCGTTTTCAAAAATATTTCAAAATAGTGAGAAAAAACAAGAAACAGAATTTTTTAAATGTTTTATTTATTCAAGTTTTCATACTTGTGTACAATGCCTTTTGATCATATCCACTCCCCACTACCTCAATCCATCTCCTGCCAGACTCAGGTCCTAATTGTTTTTATCAAGCTATATATTTTTCTGCACTCCCCTCTGGTGTGGGAAGTCCTTCTGTATATGTGTTGTTTTTATTGGTTAATGAAAAAAAAGCTGTCTTGGCCTGTGATAGGACAGAATAGAACTAGGCAGGAAAAACTAAACTGAATTCTGGGAGAAAGAAGGTGGAGTCAGTGAGATGCCATGTAGCCACCAGAGAAGACAGACATGTCCCAGAACTTGGCCAGTAAGCCACAGCCACATGGTGATACACAGATTAATAGAAATGGGTTAATTTCAGATGTAAGATAGCTAGAAAGAAGCTTAAGCTATTGGTAAAACAGTGTTTTAAATAATATAGTTTCTGTGTGATTATTTTGGGTCTGAGTGAATAAGCAACCTCTCCCAACAATTGGCATGCCTTGTGCCAGCTAAATCCATATAAAACATGAGAAAGCTTAGAAAGGAATTCTAGACACAAAATAACAGTTAAGCACGGCTTAACACCATGGCTCATTTAAAAGAGGTTTTCCTGATTCAGTGGAAGCAGAAAAAAATTCCACAGTTTTGAAACGGCAGCTTCCTGAGCTGTGCTGCCAGCACAAACTCTCTTTTGGGAGGTCCGGCAACTGAACATTTAAATGGGGTCTGTAAGCCGAGTGCTACAACTTACTTGTGGCAACACAGACCCATTGTGTGCCTAAAAATGGGGCAATGTGTACATGGCTCTCAGAGGCAGTGAACATGCTTCTGCAATGTAGGACTGGGCAGAGCAAACAGGCAGAGCCATGTTGGCCCTAGTCATGCCTGCTTAGCATTTTTTAAAAATGGGGGGTGCCTTTCTAGTCAGAAAATAATTACAGATACACAATAAAGACAAATTCAGATAGAAAAGACCTCTAAATGGGACACAGTATTGGATAAATGTACATGGTCATGAGAAAGAAAAAAATATAGAAAAAAGTAAAACAAAGTCTTTAAAGAAACAGAGCACAGGCAGTCATAGGTTAAAGAAGTAAAGATAATAAAATGAATATTAAACTTATAGAAAAAGTAACAGAGTAACAAAAATAAAACATGCATAAATGAAATATACAGAGAGTCTGGATTATGTATATTATTGCATTTCCTTTGAACTTTTTGACTGTAAAGGCGCTAGTTACAGAGAGACATTTCATTGTATGGGCTGCTAAATTAAACCAACATGCTTCTTTTAAAGGTATCAGGACTAGAGAATTTGGGTTTAAGGATTTGATGCTTTGGAAAAGAGGTTCTTCTTTTGTTTCCACAGAGGATGAGAACCTGTGGAATCCTTCCAGACTAATGTAGTTCGATGAACCAAGAGCCCCCTGAAAGGTCATCATGAACATTCCTAAAAATTACTTCCTCCAACAAAAAGAAGGAAGCAGTTTGGAGAAAACTATGCCCAAATTCCCAAATATTATTTATAAATTTTTGTTTACATTTAAAGGGGGATATGCTATGAAGATTTGCACTGGTATGGATCTTGGTTTATTGACAAAAATTTAAGGTCCATTTTGTTCATGTATATTTCTGCACTTGATTAAGGTATTGTGTTTGTGTAACTCATTTAAAAATGCAATGTATAATTAAGAAATAGTTAATAGATAATCATCTATAACAGTCAAGCTTCTAGCCCTGTTAGTTATGTTTTTAGATATACAGATATGTTTCAGTTAGATAGATAATCTTCAAATCTTTCAGAAACCTTCAGAATATGGCATTTATAGTGTCTTAAGATCTTAAAACTTTTTATGACAATGAGAAACATCTGCTCCTGGCAGCGCCAATCTACTTCAAGAGGAAGATGGGTATCAAAGAGGCTCTTCATGGAGTTTGTTAGTCATTTGGGAAAGAAACTGCTCTTGCCTGGACTGCTCGGTGATATGCTGTATGAACTAAACATGCAGGACCCACAGAAAAATGACTGCTGAAGTTGCCTAAAGAAGGTGAAACCGTCCTTCAGGGTTCCTGTTTCATCAAAGAAGAGCCAGACATTATGCAGGACACAGAAGAAAGCAACTGATGAACTTTACCATTACAGGGCAGAACAGATCTTCAAATTTCTTGCTTCATGGAAAAGTCTGCTGGATACTATGGGCCAGTAGGTTGAAGATTGGATGCCCCCATGTTACAGAAGAATTCTGGGTGACTGTTCAGGCAGCGAGATGTCTCTGTCAACTCTAGAGTTTTGGAAGTTGCTTACAATGCACTTCCTGNAACAGATCTTCAAATTTCTTGCTTCATGGAAAAGTCTGCTGGATACTATGGGCCAGTAGGTTGAAGATTGGATGCCCCCATGTTACAGAAGAATTCTGGGTGACTGTTCAGGCAGCGAGATGTCTCTGTCAACTCTAGAGTTTTGGAAGTTGCTTACAATGCACTTCCTGTTTACTTAGGTAATATTATATCCTTCTGGAGTCTTTGATGGAGTTGAAAAATAGAAAGTTATAATTTTTATTAAATTAAATTGTTAAGATCAAAGATAAAGTAAAGATAAATATTGTAACTGTAATTCTTTCTTGATACCTGTTTTGTTATATGTAATTTTACTATGCTCAAGTTAAAACCTTCCTTTTTATTTAAACAAAAAAGGGGAAATGTGTGTAAAGTCCTTCCATATATGTTGCTTTCATTGGTTAATGAATAAAGAAGCTGTTTTGGCCTGTAATAGGGTGTGATAAGACAGAAGAGAGCTGGGCAGGGAAACTAAACCAAATGATGGGAGAAAGAAGGCAGAGTCAGTGAGATGCCATGTAGCCACCAGAAGAGAGATATGTGCCCTGGAACTTTGCCGTGGTGATACACAGATTAATAGAAATGGGTTAATTTAAGATGTAAGCTAGCTAGAAAGAAGCTTAAGGTATTGTCCAAGCAGTGTTTTAAATAATAAAGTTTCTGTGTGATTACTGTGGGTCTGAGCAGCTGGGAATGAACGAGAAACCTCCGATACACCCCTACCTTCCTCTTCCATGGTCCCCATGCTACCAATTTACTCAGGAGAGCTTGTCTTTTTCTACTTCCCATGTAGATTAGATGCATGTATGTCTCTCTTAGTGTCCTCATTGTTGTCTAGGTTCTCTGAGATTGTGAATTGTAGGCTGGTTTTTCTTTGATTTATGCCTAAACGCCACATATGAGTGAGTACATATGATGATTGTCAGAAATTTCTGGGTCTGGGTTACTTCACCCAAAATGATGTTTTCTAGCTCCATCCATTTACTCGCAAATTTAAAGATGTTGGGGTTTTTTTTCCGGCTGTGTTGTACTCCATTGTGTAAATGTACCACATTTTCCTTATCCATTCTTTG
>LOJH01025995.1:803-18548 GCA_001685095.1 Ellobius talpinus
TAATTCTATCTACCCAAGAGCATGGGAGATCTTTTCATTTTCTGGTGTCTTCTTAGTTTCTTTCTTCAAAGATTTAAAGACCTTGTCATACAGATCTTCCACTTGTTTGGTTGGAGTTACTTCAAGATATTTTATGGTATTTGTGACTATTGTGAAGTGTGATGTTTCTCTGATTTCTTTCTCAGCCCATTTATCATTTGTGTAATGGATTTTTTGAGTTATTCTTATATCCTGCTATATTATTAAAGGTGTTTATGAGTTGTAGAAGTTCCTCAGTAGAATTTTTGGGATAGCTTAGGAAAACTATCATATCATCAACAAATAGTGAGTTTGACTTTTTCTTTTCTGATTTGTATCCCTTTGGTTTCCTTTTGTTGTCTTATTGCTCTATCTAGAATCTTAAGAATTATGTTGAATAGATATGGAAAGAGTGGGTAGTCTTCTCTGGTTTCTAATTTTAGTGGGATCACTTTAAGTTTCTCTCCATTTAATTTGATGTTGGCTATTGGCTTGCTTGTACATTGCCTATATTATGTTATGCATGTTCCTTGTTTTCCTGCTCTCTCCAAGACATTTATTATGAAAAGATGTTGTATTTGTCAAAGGCTTTTTCAGCATAACAAGAAGATCATGTGTGGTAGTTTTTTTTCCCAATTCCATTTATTTGTTGGCTCTTGGGGCAATGTCATCTTTTCAATATGAAAAAGAAGCAGCCAAGTTCAACACAAAAAAGAAGGGTAGGACCGAACCAGGAAGAAAAGGGCAGAAGCAGAGACAGGTCCCAAACACCCCAGTGGCAGCACACCTTTCTAGGTTTGGAGGTCAAATGGACAGGGCAGTTTCTGGACAGCCAGAGACCAAAGCTCTGTTCCACTCCCACCTTAGAGAATGAAGGAATAAAGGGAAGACACCTCCCATGGCAGATTTGGCTCAGGACAGCTGGAGGTTATGAATGGAGATAATACTGTTAATCCTTCCCCTGAGGCAGAGAGATGAGGCAGAGAAAAACCTGTCAATTGAAAAGGCCTCAGTGGATTCCCCTTTGTAAAGGCCTTGACTGGAAAACCCCGCCCCTCCTTCCCAGTGACCTCTACCTGGCACCCTTCTTCCCTTCCTGATCTCCTGAGCTTTAGGATGGTGGCCACTATCTGGGTCTTTAGTAATGGACTTGTTCTAGGCAGACTCTGGAGCAGAACTCAGGTTCCTGGGGAATATAATGGAAATATTGACAGTCATGAGAAATGGGTACCAGAAGGAAACACAGGGCAACACTCAGAATGGTAGAAGTGTAGGTTCATCAGAGTGGAAAGAGAAAGGAGACATTCCACAAAGAAATATTTATTGAGCATCTACTGTGTGCCAGGCACCGTTCACTCCCACTCCCCCAGTGAAAAATACGAAAACAAAACAGGACAGAGGCAGCAGAAAGAAAACTCTGAAGGAGAAAAACGGGCAGGTGAAGAAAGCTGAGGGAACTAAGCAGCCTGAGGTGATGCGGGGCTCTCTGCCTTAGGCCTCTTCTTATGCCTCCTCCCCGAAATTCTCCTCCTCTTCTGCAGTGGCATCCTGGTACTGCTGGTTCTCGGAGACAAGGCCATTCATGTTGCTCTCGGCTTCGGTGAACTCCATCTCGTCCATGCCCTCACCTGNAGGGAACTAAGCAGCCTGAGGTGATGCGGGGCTCTCTGCCTTAGGCCTCTTCTTATGCCTCCTCCCCGAAATTCTCCTCCTCTTCTGCAGTGGCATCCTGGTACTGCTGGTTCTCGGAGACAAGGCCATTCATGTTGCTCTCGGCTTCGGTGAACTCCATCTCGTCCATGCCCTCACCTGTGTACCAGTGGAGGAAGGCCTTCCGGCGGAACATGGCCGTGAACTGCTCCGAGATGCTCTTGAAGAACTCCTGGATGGCGGTGCTGTTTCCAATGAAGGTGACTGCCATCATAAGGCAGAGGCAACAGGGTGGGATGTCACAGACTGCCGTCTTGACATTGTTAGGGATCCATTCCACAGAGTAGCTGCTATTCTTATTCTGCATGTTGAGCATTTGCTCAACTACCTCCTTCATGGACATTCGCCAGGGGAAGACTACTGGGAAGGTTAGGTGGCAGGGGTCGCAGGCAGCCATCATATTCTTGGCATCAAAGACCTGCTGGGTAAGTTCAGGCACAGTGAGGGCCCGGTACTGCTGGCTTCCATGGCTGGTGAGCGGGGCAAAGCCGAGCATGAAGAAGTGGAGACGTGGGATGGGCACCATGTTGACAGCCAACTTTCGGAGGTCAGCATTGAGCTGGCCTGGGAAGCGGAGGCAGGTGGTGACACTGCTCATGGTGGCTGAGACGAGGTGGTTCAGATCTCCGTAGATTGGTGTGGTGAGCTTGAGGGTATGGAAGCAGATGTCATAGAGGGCCTCGTTGTCAATGCAGTAGGTCTCATCGGTGTTCTAAACCAGCTGATGTATGGAGAGGGTGGCATTGTAGGGCTCGACCATGGTGTCGGACACTTTGGGCGAAGGCACCACGCTGAAGGTATTCATGATATGGTCAGGGTATTCTCGGATCTTGCTGATGAGCAGGGTGCCCCTGCCAGAGCCCTTGCCTCCACCCAGAGAGTGGGTCAGCTGAAAGCCTTGCGGCAGGCGCAGCTCTCTGCCTCCTTCCACACCACATCTAGAACAGAGTCGACTAGCTCAGCTCCCTCTGTGTAGGGACCCTTAGCCTAGTTGTTGCCTGTCCCAGACTGACCAAAAACAAAGTTGTCTGGTCCGAAGATCTGGCCAAAAGGAACTGATAGAACAGAGTCCACGGTCCCGGGGTCCTAGATAAACCAAGATAGCTTGAGGGACATACTTGCCACCTGTGGCTTCATTGTAGTAGATGGAGATTCGGTCCAGCTGCAGGTTGCTGTCTCTGTGGTAGGTACCAGTGGGGTTGATCCCGTGTTCATTGCTTATCACCTCCCAGAACTTAGCATGGATCTAGTTGCCACACTGTCTGGCCTGGATGTGCACGATTTCCCTCATGGCTTTAAGATAGGTACCGAGCAAGAAAAGATAATTATTTTTCTTTCTGGGCTGGTCTCAGGTTGAAAGGATGGAACATGGCCCCGGAGGCTGCAGCAGCGAAATGTAGACCGCAGGAAGGTTCTAACCATGTGTGGTGTTTTGTGTTATATTGTCAATTACACTGACAGTTTTTCTTATGTTGAACCATCTCTGCATCTCTGGATTGAAGCCAGCTTGAACATGGTGGGTGATTTTTCTGATGAGTTCTTTAATTCAGTTTGCCATTTTTTTATTGAGTATATTCATATCTAAGTTCATGAGTGAGATTTGTTTGGTATTCTTTTAGCTTTGTCTTTTGTGGTTGGGTATCAGGGTCATAGTAGCCTTATAAAAAGAGTTTGCTGCAGAGGTTTCTGGTTGGGCCTGCTCCCTCAGCAGTGCCTCTGCTGTATATGCTCCTATGGAGGTCATTGCCTCAGGCCTGCTCCAGCTGAGGTAGCTGATTTAAGCCTGTTCCTACAGAGGTGCTGACTCAGGCCTGTTTCCACAGATGTCTCTGGCTCAGGCCTTCTCCCCCAAGAGGTCCCTGACTTGTGCACATCACACAGATGTGTAGTATGAGGAGCTGGCCACGTTCTGCCGCCTGGCTAGCTTAACCCCCGAAATAACCACACGGAAGTTGTATTAATTAAATCACTGCCTGGCCCATTATATCTAGCCTCTTTTTGGCTAATTCTTACATCTTGATTCAACCGATTTCTAATAATCTGTGTAGAACCATGAGGTTGTGGCTTACCGGAAAAGATTCAGCATGTCGGACTCTGGCAACTCCATGGTGGCTCTCCCTGCCTGCCTTCTTCCTCCCAGCATCTAGTTCTGTCTCCCCCCCATCTAAGTTCTGCCCTATCAAAAGGCCAAGGCAGCTTCTTTATTTGACAAATGAAAGCAACACATAGAAAGAACTTCCTATACCACAGATGTCTCTGGTTTGACAAGTTCCCTTGGCAGTTGCTTCCTTGTACCTGCTCCTCTGGAGGACATTGCCTAAGGCCTGCTCTGGCAGAGGTTCCTGACTTGGGCCCATCCCATAGAGGTCTCTGGCTTGGGCCTGATCTCTCAGAGTTCCTTGATTCAGGCTGGGTCCCAAAGAGGTCTCTTGCTCAGATCTGTACCCTCAGTGGTTTCTCTCTTGTACCTACCTACGGAGGTTGCTGTCTCAGGTCTACTCTGATGGAGGTTTTTTAAATATCCCAATACTATTTCTATGTTACAGGAGAACGTCTGTACAATGTGTATAAGTTTGGCCAAAATATGGTATTAACATCCTTATATTTCAAAAACACAATGCTTTTATCTTGCCAGGATTCTCTCCAAAAGAAATAGTTGGTGCAGGAATTCACATGCTACATGCCTTCAAGTGAGATAATTCAGAAGTTTTCTCAGAAACATACAGAGCTTCACTGATGTAGTGTCAAAGCATTCATACTAGAGAAACAGGACAGGTGAAATGATTGGGCCTCCAGTTAAAACTGATGCTTCCCTCACAGTGACAACAGTATACAAATTGTGGGGGAAAAACAAAGTGAGTTCTAAGAAATTGGGCACCCTGGGGGTGGTGATGGCTAAGTGAATAAAGTATTAGTCCCCTAGGCATGAGGATCTCAGTTCAAATTCTTAGAATCCAAATAAAAGCCAGGCAGGCATGGCAGCCATCTACAGTCCAATAACCTAGAAGGTGAATCTCATTGGCATGTTGCCAAGAATTTGTGAGCACCTGGTTTAGCTGGTTTAGCTACAGATCCTGTCTAAGTAAACAAGGGAGTCTCATTGGGAAAACAAACCATTCTAAAGGACAGCCCCCATGCCCAGCAATAAGATGGCCATCACAAAATGAATACAATGGCACCTTTAGAGGTCCTTTGTCTACTAATGTGAAGTCAGGACTTTGTTGTTTGTTTTTAATTATTATTTTCTACCTCACAGGTCCTTTGTACTTACTATGACTCCTGTCTGTTTGTTTGGTTTTTGGTTTTGTTGTTGTTTTTGTTTTAAGGGGAATCCTGAGTGTGTGAACATGAGTACTTCTACAGCTATATGTATGTCTTGTACTTTTGATCATTTTCTTAAATGTTTTGTCATATTTTCATTTGCTTGCTTTTGGTTTATCTTGCTTCATTTTATTTTGTTATTGTTCCTCAGATATGTGTGTGTGTTCCATTGTTGTTTTATTTCTTTTTTTTCTAAAGAGATGCAAAAAGTGTGTAGATCAAGATGGGGAGAAAGTGGAAGAATGTGCTGGAGTAGAGGTACAGAAACTGCAATTAGAATATATCACATGAATAAAACCTATTTTCAATAAAAAGAAGCAAAAATAATGAACACACTACAGAATGGCTTGGTATGTTTCTATTGCTGTTATAAGACACTGACCACAAAGGATTTGTGGAGAAAAGAGTATATTTCACATTGCATATTACAATCCATTGTTGACAGAAATCACAAGAGAAATTTAAGAATGATCTTGGAGACAAGACTGCAGCAAAGCCATAGAAGAGCACTTCTTACCGACTTGCACACCATGGCTTGCTCAGGCTACTTTTATTTACAAACTAGTACTACCTGCCCAGGGATGGCTTCATCCGTAGTAGGCTTGACCCTACCACATCAATTACCTGATGTCAACTTCTTGATTCCACATGCATTTGCACACACCTGAAATCATATACTTGTATATGCATGTGCCCACACACAGGAGGGAACAGACATACACAGATATCATGTATATTCAAATAAAGATAAAGATTTAAGCAATGTGTGGGTTAAGGTATTTTTAAAAATTTTGCATTTTGACTTGTTAAAATGTGTACATGTCAAATTTTGATAAACCCTGTTTTAAACATAGATATGGATTCTAATGTTATCACATGCCTTAAATACTCTATTTGAAAGTTCATTCACTGCTTAAATAAGTTAGAAGTTATTTAAGGCATTTTCAATTTAATAAATTTGCTTGCATTTAGGCATGTTTTATTGTATTAAAATGTTCATTCATAATAGGCAGAAACTGTAAATAACCTAGATTTCCCTCAACAGAAGAATGGATAAAGAAAATGTGAAACATTTATACAATGGGGTATTATTCAGCTATTAACAAGTGACATAAGGAAATTTGTAGACAAATGGATGGAACTAGAAAAAATCATCCTGATTGAGTTAACTCAGAACCAGAAAAATAAATATGGTATATATTCACTTATATTTAAATATTAGCTGTTAAGTAAATGATAACCAAGCTATAATCCATAGAATCAAAAGGTTAGGTATGCAGGAAGGGTCTAGGGTAGACACATGGACCTCCATGGTAGGGAGAAATAGATTTTATGGGTGAATTGGAAGTAGGTGAAAATGGGAAGAGAAGGATCAGGTTGGGAGAGCGAGGAGACATGTGGTTGAGAGAAAGAATGCAGGGAGAGACAGCTAGAATAAAGGGACAGTTGAGGGATGATATGGAAACCTAATACAGTGGAAACCAACTAAAATATGTGAAAGTGATCCTCATGATCTCCTAATAATGGAATATATGGACTCTCAACTGACCATCACTTTTTACAAAACAAGTCTTCTAGTAGAGAGATTGGGTTATATTTAATTGAGTTGTTGAACTAAGGGATCCCATGAAAATTTTAAAAGCCATTGCTAAGATAATGACTTTCTCTCTGAAAACTAGCAGGGGCACCATTGCCAAGGACAATAGCCACAATTCATTGAACATGGAGAAGTCCAATGGAGCCTACAAGGAGCCTTCATCCCTACAGTCTAATGTCTTTGGTGCTGGGAAGTACAAGCCAGGCTAGAAAAACTGAAACATAGATGCCAACCCAGTCAAAAAACCTTTGGCCTACAATCTGTTCTGCCTGCAAGATATGTAGTACAATGGTGATACTGAACTTGTGGGGATAGTCAATAAATATCTGACTTGATTGAAAGCCTACTCACACCTAAAACTGCTTGGGTGACCAAGAACCAGAGACTAGATAGCCCAGAGACCTAAGGTAAAACCAAACATGATTAGTCTAAAAAAATAATTATCAATAAAGTGACTCCTAATGATATTCCTAGATACCCATAGATCAGTGTCTTATTTTGCCAGCATAGCAAAGCTTCCTCCAGCTGCAGATGGGAACAAATTCAGAGATGCAGAGCCCAATATGTGGAAAGTCTACATGGGATGTCTTCATTAAACCCCTCTCTTAGGACCCCAGAATTTTCTGCCCATGAAAAACGAGGCATAAAGTGTATAAGAGACAGGGGAGGGCCTTAGGAGAGCAAGGATCTCTGAATTAACTAAGCAAGGTACATACAAAATCATACAGAATGAAGCAGCAAGAACAGAACCTTCATGGGTCTATACCAGGTTCTCTACATATATATTATAGGTTTTCAGTTAGTCTTTTAATGGGACTCCTGAGTGTGAGAACTAGTGGGTCCTGACTTTTGTGCATGCTTTTAGGACTCTTTTATTTCTGTTGCATTGTCTTATTCTACTTTGATATGATGTTTATTTTTATCTTATTGTATTTTATATTGTCATGTTTAGTTATCTCTTAGAAGCCTGTTCTTTTCTAATGAGAGATGGAAAAGGAGTGGATCTGGAGGGGAGGGGAGGTGGGGAGGAACTGAGAGCAATAGAGGGAGAAGAAATTATAACGGGACATATTGTATGGTAAAAAAATCCATTTTCAATAACAGGAAAATAATAGATATATTCTCAGTGAAAATATTGAAATCAAAATATACAACTTTAAATAATGTAAAATTGATTAGCCATGATTTTTGGAGTAGGTATAATTTTTTCATTATGTGCCCAGAAAAAGGCATTGCATACAGGTACCAAAGTTCTGTAATGATTTAGCAAATATTTCAGAAATATAATGTACAGTTTTTATAGTGCCTTGAGTGGTTTCTGGTGTGTTATAATTGTCCTTTATTGTTCATATTACATAAATAATTAGTATGGTCTAGAATCAGCTACCTACACACCTGGTAGCTATTTTTAAGTGTAAGGTATTTTTCTTTTAACTGAGCATAAGTCATTATGAGGTTCTATGTCAGTGCCTATTGAGTCCTTTAGGAATTGATAGGTCAACCTGAGATTTGAATGCAATAAAGGGTAATTTTTTTCAGTCTACGCAAGTTATATTAGAAATTATGTATTTGTCCTATGAATTTAGATGTATATAGAGATCTGAACTTGAAGTAAAGTTCAGGGTAAATACAAACCATGTTGGTATTTATGAACTGAAACCAGAACCACAAGTAGTTGTGGTATATGTACAATATATCACTTACATATTAAATATTATACAAAATCTGAAAGTTATATGTAATGTGATATGGCTTCTGCCTTAAAACACTTACTTTAGAAAAACAGTGAGTGTTAATGTTGGGGAATATTAGTTTAAGATGGGTTACATTTGTTTTATGCTGTGGAATATTTGTTTAATGATGCAAAGATGTGCTGTATCCTTTATGCTGCATTTGTTTAACTCTGTAAAATTGTGTTAACTCTGATAATAAAGTAAAGATCTGAATTAAGAGCTGAATGGCCAAAAGCTAGGCAGGAGAGAAATAGATGTGGTTGCCAGGCAGAGAAAAACAAAACAGGAGGAGAAATCTAGGCTCAAGAGAAGAGAAGGAGGAGCAAGAAATGGGAAAGGGAGGAGGATGCTAGGGACCAGACACAGTCAGCCATAGAGTAAGAAGGGGTAAAAAGGTATATAGAATAAAGAACAGCAAAAGGTAGATGGGATAAATTAAGAAAAGCTGGCTAGAGACAAGTCAAGCTAAGGCTGGGCATTCATAAGTAAGAATAATTTCCATGTATTTATTTTGGAGCTGGTTTGTGGGTCCCCCAAAGAGTAAAAAACCAACCATCCAACCAAAAAGTAACAAAAAAACCCACTGTATATTAAAAATATGATAATGAGTCCACCCACAAAATCTGTTTTATTTCACTTCATAGGGAGATTCATCCAAGCACCTGCCTTGGAGACCTCCGTGTTATTCAGCCTTTCTGGGTCTGTGGGTTGTAGCATAATTGTCATTTACTTAATATCAAATATTCATTTATACATGAGTATATGTCATGTTGATTTGTCTTTCTGGCTTTGGATTACCTCACCCAGGGTGATTTTTCTAGTTCCATCCACTTGTCTACATATTTCTTGATAGCATTTTTTAACAGTTGAGTAATAATACTCCATTGTGTAAATGTACCATATTTTATTTATCCATTCTTCTATAAAGGAACATCTGGGTTGTTTCCAGATTCTGGTTATTATGAATAAAGCCTGTATGAACATAGTTGTGCATGTTTCTTTATGGTAGGATAGAGTGTTCTGAAGGTATATGCCCAAGTGTGGCATAGCTGGGTCTTGCAGTATGCCTGCATTTGCTACTATCAGCTGCCTGAGGAAGCCTCCCTGATGATGATTGGGATACAAACCAATCTATAAATATAGCATGACACATTTAGGAAATATTTTACCTTTTCTTATAATAGATATTTGAATTATATAGCCTCTTGTTTCTGGTCATCCAGTCAGTGTCAAGGTCCTTCTGGTGGCATGGGTCTCAAATTAGACCAGTCACTGTTTGGAGGTGTCCACAAGTTCTCTACCTCCATTGCCCCAACCTATCATGCAGGCAAGATACATTGCAGGTAGAAGGGTTTGTGTTTGAGTTGTTGTCCCAGACACATCATTGGAAGTTGTCTGATTACAGAATGTGGCCGATTCAGTCTCTATATTTTCCATTACTAGGAGTCTTCACAAAGGTCACCCTTGCAGAATCCTGGGAGCTTCTTTTGCACTAGATTTCCATTCCCCTATGCCCTCCAATTCTAGTCATCTCTCCTAGCACACCACCCCTACCTGATCAATTTTCTTCCCATTGAGGTTTCCATTGACTGCTGATGAGAGCAGATAAGAGACCAGACCGACAATTAAGCATTAGATCGAGAGAGAGCCCAACCTGGATGTCTCCACTGGGTCTCTCTACTTGGAGCTCAGAAATCCCTGCAGAAGAGGGTGAGGAAGAATTGTATGAACCAAAGGGCTTGATGACAACAGGAGAATAAGCCACACAGAATAAATAAGCTGGGCTCATAGAATCTCATAGAGACTGAAGCATTAATTATGTGACCTACAGGGACCTGCTCTAGGACCTCTGCAAATATATTATGATTGTTCGCTTGGTGGCTTTGTAGAACTCTTTACAATGAGAGTGGAGTGTGTCTCTACCTCTTTTGCCTGTGCTTGGGACACTTTTCCTACTACTGTATTTCCTTGCCCAGCAAGAGTTTGTGCCTTGTCTTATTCTATCTCTTTAAAATAAGAAAACAAGGGATAAAGGCCGAGGAAACTGTGTCAGGATGTACTTGTGAGAGAAGAATAAATTAAAATATAATATATTGAATTGAGAATAATTTATTTAACTAATCTTTTAAAATGTATTACTGCCATGGGTTGCTTGACAAAATCATTGAAAAGGTCTCTCAGAATTCATTTTGCCAAAAATCTAGACTCATAATGCCTCTTGTCAATATCTTAGACAACTAATTTTGTCATATCCTATATAAGACTATTTAACATATTTGTACATGTCAGTAGCTTTCAGTACTATTTCTATTTGTTGGCTAATTTTGTTGTTGACTTGAAAAAATCTCAGGTTATTTGAAAAGAGTGAATCTCAATTGAATAAATGCCCTACCACACTGGGCAGTAGGCAAGTCTGTGGGGTCATTTTTCTTGATTAATGATTAATCAAGGAGGCCATCTACTGTAACTGGTGCCAACTCTGACAGGTCTTCTTGTGTTATTTTTGAAAGTAGGCTAGCAAACAATGAGGAGTAAGCTACTAAGAAGTAATCCTCCATGGCTTCTGCTTCAGTTCCTACCTTCAGGTTCCTGGTCAAATTCCTATCAAGACTTCCTTCAAAAATAAACTGCAATCTGCAAAGTTAAATAAGCCCCTTTATCCTCGAGTTCTTTGTGGTTAATGTTTTATCTCAGCAGTAGACACATAACCAGGACATTTTGAAATCATCATAATTTAGAAATATAAATCTATGAAATGTAGATGCAAAAATATCAACATTTCTAAGTAGCTCCTTAGCTTAAGCAAACTATTACACTAACTGCTTCTTTGCATGCTGTTTTTCAAATAAAATGATAACCTTGTGACTTCACATGAAACACATATAGTTCTTTACTGAGATGTAGACTCATTTTCCCACATAATTTATGAGTTCCAGGATACTATTAGCTATATTCAATCATTTTATCAGAAAATAAGACATCTCAATAGTACTAAGTTTATACAAATAAAATGAGCAAAGAAATGATCCTGGAAAAACTATTTTTTTCTGCTAAAGAAATGGTCTCTTTCACTCTTACTGCTTGGAACAAAATATCTCTTATCAATCTCATTCTATTACATTTATTTTTTATTTGACTTTAGATACTTCCTTAGTTACTATGCTAAAATTTTCTTTTATAGGTTCTTAAGGTCTTAGTTATAACTTTACTGATGCTGTGATGAAGATCAGATAAAATCCATAATATTAACTTTATAAGGGTCTAGTTTAAGGTATGCATCACAGTATTCCTTTTATACTATTATAATAATGAGCAAGAATTACCCACACATGCTTAAAAAATAGGTGCTAAATAAACCTCTGAGTTTGAGGCCAGCCTGGTCTACAGAGAAAATTTCAGAACATCAGGGCTATGGAGAGAAACCCTGTTTCAACCAAAAAAGAATAAATCATCAAAGTTGTATAAAGGAAAACTGGCAAAGGCAGCTTAATGGTTCAGTGGTTTTCTAGTAGGCATTAGGATCTGAGTTTTCTTCCAATACAGAAAATGAAACAAATAAATAAAAAACCACAGTTAATGTATTTAGTTCTTCCCTACCATAGTTCACAGCAGACACATTGAAATTAAAAAGAGATATTTTCACTCCTTTTTTGCCTTTTATATGCTGAAGGAATGTTTTTGAGTCAGGGAAAAAATATCAGAGTCCTCCAAACCTATTGCCTCTTCCTAGAATTTGCCTTTCACCATTTAGCACAGCTGAAGAACAAAATAATGAATACACACAGAATCCAAGCCATTTAGCAAGGAAAATAATTAAAAAACAAGAACAGATACTTAACAATGCCTATAAAAGGGATGAGGCATTTGCAGTTTTTCACCCAAAATATAAATCAGAATTGACTCTGAGTTTTATCAAGAGCCACCAGAGTTTATCTGCCCCTAAGAAGGCATTTCCTCTGAAGATCTACCTGGAAACAGGCCACTGATTTTATATTCATTAATCTAAATTTCATTTTCATATTGCAAAATATTACAGAACTGACAACAAAGAAACACACAAACACTGTGGTAGTATTGCTTTAATTCACTTCTCAAGTCTACAAACAAATGTAGTCTGAAAAGAATTGTTTTTAAATTCCAGACAAAAATCTAAATGATAGAAATAATTACATAGCTGCCTGCAGATTTATTAAATCCTAAAAGGAAGCATTTGGTGATACAGAGACAGAATGCATCTCTAAAATTGACTTTGTGTCTAAACAGAATAAATTTGAATCCTATCTATTAAAAATACCACAACTCTTTTTAAAACTGATTTTATTGAGCTCTACATTTTTCTTTGCTCCCCACCCTGCCTCTCCCATCCCCCTCAGCCTTCTCCCATTGTCTCCATGTTCCCAATTTACTCAAGGGACCTTGTCTTTTTCTACATCCCATGTACATTAGATCCATGTATGTCTCAGGGTCTTCATTGTTGTCTATGTTCTCTGGGATTATGATTTGTAGGCTGGTTTTCTTTGCTTTATGTTTAAAAACNTCTGGGTCTGGGTTACCTCACTCAATATGTTTTCTAGCTCTATCCATTTGCCTGTAAATTTCAAGACATCATCATTTTTTGCTGTATAGTATTCCATTTGTAAATATACCACATTTTCCTTATCCATTCTTCGGTCAAGGGGCACTTAGGCTGTTGCCAGGTTCTGGACATACAAACAATGTTGCAATGAACATAGTTGAGCACATGTCATTGTGGTGTGATTGAGCATCCTTTGGATATATACTCAAAAGTGGTATTGCTGGGTCTTGAGGAAGGTTGTTTCCTAATTTCCTGAGAAATCACCATACAGATATCCAAAAGGGACTGTATCAGTTTGCATTTCCACCAGCAATGCAGGAATGTTCCCTTTTCCCTACAACCTCTCCAGCATAAGGTGCCATTCAGTGTTTTTGCTCTTAGCCATTCTTACAGGTGTAAGATGGAATATCATAGTTGTTTTTATTTGCATGTCTCTATGGCTAAGGATATTGAGCATTTCCTTAAGTGTCTTTTGGCCATTATAGATTCCTCTGTTAAAAGTTTTCTGTTTAGGTCTGTACTCTATTAAAAATACCACAACTCTTTAACATTGAATGCTTAACAAACCCTGACATTCTAGAAAATAATAAACTTTTTTAATGAAAAGAAATATGTGTTTCATAAATATTTCACAATGCACCAATTGTTGGGGAACTATCAAATGGACAGAAACATGGGACTCAGAAGAAATAAAACTCTAGTGAATCAAATGAAATTCAAAATTCTTCCAGGTGATAAATTCAAGACTACATTGCCTCACTCTATGGGTACAGTTAATCTCATGCAAAGTAGATTTAAAAGAAATTGATCATTGTTGAAGGTAGTTCTATATTATTTATGAAATCAATGATTCTTTACTCTTGAACTAGACTGAATTCAAACTAAGATTGGGGCTTTACTTGGTGATATAGTTAGTGTTTCTAAAACTGTGATGAAACAGCATGACCAAAAAGAAAATTGGGAAGGAGAGGGTTTATTAGACTTACACTTTAGTATTTCTGTTGATCACTGAAGGAAGTCAGGACAGGAACTCAAACAGGGCAGGATTCTGAAGGTAGGGACTGGCGCAGGGCCATGGAGGGGAGCGGCTTACTGGCTTGCTTCCCATGGCTTGTTCAGCCCACATTCTTATAGAACTCAGGACCATCTGCCAAGGGTTGGCAGCACCCACCATAGGCTGGGCTCTTCCTTATTGATCCCTTAATGAGAAAATACCTTACAACTCTATGTCAATGAGGCATTTCCTCAACTGAGGCTCCTTCCTCTGATGACTCTAGTTTCTGTCAAGTTGACACACACAAGTCAGTACACTGTCTCTCATTTTCTAAGTCCTCAAAACAAGAACATTAATATTATCTAATTTCTAGCAAAGTGTAGGAATTTTTTTATAACACCCTCTGCCAGACAGAGCATACACCATCTCAAAAAAGTAATGCTGTTTAAGGATCTTGATAAGGTTTGCTTTCTCTTCTAGCTGAAAAATTAAAAGCAGGAAAAGTCAGGAGCACAACATGCAGCAGCAAGGAAGCTCAACAGCAGAGTTAAGAAAACCAACTGGTGAAAAGAAGGCAACCCACTACTGAATACAAGATAACCCACTGGGAAATAACACCCACTGGTAAAATACACCCACCTTCTATTAGAGGCAAGGATCACTGATAAACACAGTACAAGCAGAGAAAGACCCCCTGAAAAGCAAAGAGATGACTCAGGAGACTAGATATACAGGGGACCTTTGAGAGCTGGTATGTTTGAAATTAGGCTAGGATTTTCTACCCTAATTTAGCTTTGCTTAGTTAGAATAAAAACAATATAGCTGATTGACCACAACTGGTGTGCTAACCTGCGAAGATCTGATCTTCAGCTCTAATGCTGAGCACCGTCAAGGGGTAATAGTCCAATTAATGGGATAAATAGCAATTGTCTGGCCTTCATTTAAACTACCTGGCTTTTGTAAGTGTTCAGGGACTGAGGAAGGAGTCAGGAATCTTGGAATTTTTACACAGTTACTGCCTATTCGTGGCCCCTCTTCCTGTTTTCCTATCAGGGAATATGTTGAATTCCTAGTCCTTCAACATAGCAAATCTTTGATAAATAATAAATATTATTGTTGAATGTTTGGATCGTCTGTTTTTTATTGTTATAAATAATGCTCAATAATATACAGTATTTATTTTTGTACTATAATATATCATTAATCTAGATAATTCTTAAAAGTAAAATATTTTGGCTAATTATTTTATAGGATTTTGGTAGTGTCACAGAAAGAAAGCAAGACATAGTAGTAAAATGTGGAAGAGCAATTTTTCCCCGGTTTCTTTTAAAGAGTTTTTGAGAGAGGGTTTTTCTGTTTAATAGCCCTGGCTGTCCTGAAACTCAGTTTGTAGACCAGGCTAGTATTGAACTGACAGGGATGTGCCTGACTCTTCCTCCCAAGTGCCAGTGGTGTGTAAAGTCCTTCTGTATGTGTTACATTTATTGGTTAATAAATAAAGAAGCTGCTTTAGGCAATGGCTTAGCATAATATAGCCAGGCTGGAAAAATTATAGAGAGTTAGCAGAGTCAGGAGACACTATGTAGCCAGCTGGAGACATATTTGGGGGATGAAAATTTACCTGATAAGCCACAGCTACGTGGTGACACACAGGTTAATGAAGATGGGTTAGTTTAGGATATAATAGCAAGTTAGAAATATGTTTAAGCTTTGGCCAAAGAGTATTGGGAATAATATGGTGATTCTTTCTGAGCTGAGCAGCCAGGAATGAACTAAAAGCCTTGCCCAACAAATCGGTGTGCCACCATGGGGGCTGACTAAATCTGCATAAAACCTGAGAAAGCTTGGAAAGGAATCCTAGACACAAAAGAACAGAGTTAAGCATGGCTTTTAGGTAGCAGCATTTTCTCGGGTGAGCTCTATTTGCTAGAAACAAGCAGAGGCATGCATGATTCCTTTAAGAGAGGTCTTCCTGATATTGCAGTAGCAAAACCAAAACAACACAACAAAAAAAAAAAACAAACCAAACTAAGAACAAAAAAACCCGCACAGTTTCAAAAACAGCCGCATCTTGCATTGTGCTGGCAGGACAAACAGTTCTGACTCTTTCAGGATGTCCAGATATGGAGAATTTAAGTGGGTTTTGTAAGATGGTGAACATATTTCCACCATGCTGGACTGGGAAGAGCCAAAAGGCAAAGCAGCTTTAGTCTTAGCAACACCATTTTACATTTTAAGAAGTGGTCCTGGTCTAAAAAGATCACAGATGAAAAATGAATAGGTCATGGTGTAGGATAAATGTACATAGGCTTGGAAGAGAGAAGAAAAGGAATATAGACAGTTATAAAATGAAGTAAATGATTTTAAAAAATAAAGTCTTTAAAGATCCAGAGTAAACACGTAGAAAAAGTAATAAAGAAAAATAAGCCACATCAAGATGGACTGTACACAGAGTCTGGATTATGTATATTGTTGTGTTTGCTTTGAATATTTTGACTGTTAAGGAACTAAGTACAGAGAGACACTTCATTGTATGGGCTGCTAATATAAACCAACATAAAGATAACTTGACTTCAAAATTTGGGTCTAAGGATTTGTTGCTTTGGAAAAGAGGTTCTTCTTTCTTTCCACAGAGGATGAGAATTTATGAATTCATTCCCTGCTAGAGTGGTTTGATGGGACAAGATATACTGAAAGGTCACCATGAACACCCTCCAGAAGTTACTACATGCAACAATAATCAGGAAGCAGTTTGGAAAGAACTATGCCCAAATTCCTCAAATATTGTTTATAAATAATTATTTGCATTTAAGGGGAATATTTCATATCATTGGATAATGTGCATTGGTATGGATCTTGGTATATTGTTACAAATTTAAAATCAATTGTAGATTAAGGTATTGTGTTTGTGCACCTCATTTAAAAATGTAATGCATAATTAAGAAATATATGTTAATAGATAGTCATCTATAATAATCAAACTTGTCATCATGTTAGATTTTCTAGATATATAGAGACATATTTCAGTTAGAGAGATAATCTTCATACCTTTCAAAGACCTAAGGAATATGGAATTTAAAATATTTTAATAACTTATGATTTTTCATAGCAATGAGACACATCTGCTCCTGGCAGCCCCAGCCTATTTTAAGAGGATGATGGGCATCAAAGAGGCTCCTCATGGAGTTTGCTAGACATTTGGGAAAGGAACTGCTCCTGCCTGGACTGCTTGATGTTATGCTGTATAAACTGGACATGCAGGACTCACAGAAAAATGACTGCTGAAGCTGCCTAAAGAAAGTGAGAAGTCCTTCAGTGTGCCTGCTTCATGAAAGAGACTACCAAAAATACAGCAGGACACAGAAGAAAGTGACTGACAGACTTCAAATATAGGCAGAACAGTATTTGAAAGTTTCTGCTTCATGGAAAAGTCTGCCGAACACTATGGGCCAGTAGGCTGAATATGGGTGCCCACAAAGTTACAGAACTTTGGGTGACTGTACAGGCAGTGAGATGTCTCTGTCATTTCTAGAGTTTTGGAAGTTGCTTACAATATACTTTCTTTTAACTTAGGTAATATTATATTTTTCTGGGGTCATTGATGGAATTGAAGAACAGATATCTGTAATTAAAGTTTTCCTTAGTTATGATAAAAGATAAAGTAGATATAAGTACTATAACTGTAATTCTTGCTTGATAACTGTTATATTAGATGTAATTTTAATATGTAAAATTTAAAGCCTTCCTTCTTATTTAAACAGAAAAGGGGAAATGGTGTGGGAAGTCCTTCTGTATA
>LOJH01025996.1:0-18176 GCA_001685095.1 Ellobius talpinus
GCCAGTAGCCAGGCAGGAAGTATAGGTGGGGCAATGAGAACAGGAGAATTCTAGAAAAAGGAAAAGTTAGTCTACAGTTGACACAGAAGAAGCCAGACACAGAGGAAGCAAGATGAAAATGCCTCACTGATAAAGGTACCAAGCTATGTGGCTAACACAGACAAGAATTATGGGCTAATATAAGTCAGTCGGTAGAGCATGAGACTCTTAATCTCAGGATCATGGGTTCAAGCTCCATGTTGGGTGCCCGATGATGAGGGAAGTTACAAAATAATCCCACACTAGCTCAGAATTACGTATAATAAAGGGCTATTTATTTAGGGGAGACTCACAGATCACTGTCCTAGATCACAGTCCTCTGCACGAATGGAGAACAGGAACAGAATCTAGCAGCCAGAAGTGAGAACCAGAATCAAGAGAGCGAGCACATGCTTTACAGCTGCAATTATAGAATAATGGTATCTTAAAGGCTATTGGCCAGAGGAGCTCTCACAGCAATCTTGGGTTTTAATATGTGTTTTATGGGTTTGCCCTTTTATGCACCAATTGGTATCATGATTCTTTTTCTGGTCCAGGGTCAGTACAAGACCTAAAATTATTTGTATAAAATTATATCCTGAGAAACCTTTGGGACACATTTATTATTCTCCAGTTTCTGGTGGCTGAGAAGTTCTAAATGATTCTTCAGCTGGTAAAGGGTAGCTTTCAGGAAGACAGGTCTGAATGAGTGATTCAATCAGTATAAACACAATTCATTACCACGGCTGCTCCTTGGTCAGAGGGAAGGGGCATTTCCTTCAGACATACCTGAGTCACACAGCACATGGAGCCCTTTTCTCAAAGCTAAGTGGAGAGGGTAAAGGGGGGGGCATCTCTGTCTGTATTCACATTCATTTTAATGTTATTCTAGGGGTTGTGGAGATGGCTCAGGGGTTAAGAGCATATACTTCTTGCAGAGGACCTGAGTTTGGTTCCCAGTACTCATGCTAAATGGCTCAAAATAAAAACAACCTGTAATTCCAACTCCAGGGTACCATTGCCCTCTTCTGGTCTGCATGTGCACTGCACTTAATGCATAGATCTTAAACCCTAGATACATATAAATAAAATTTAAAGAGTATTTTATTTCTCAAAAGCAACCAGAGAGAAAGTCATTATTATGAAATTTGGGCCCTGCATATAATGAGACAACCCAATAACTTTCAGATATTTGCTTGTAAACATGGTTCTTTTATTTTTTTAATAAAATTCATATCACAATAGACGATACCAGCTAGTTAAGCTTCAATTCAGGAAACTTTAAGTTGAGTCTCTTCTATGGTAGGAAGAACATACTATATCCACAGAAGATGCAGCTAGTGAGAATTCTGGCATCCTTTGCTATTTGTAGTACATTTTTACTTTTTTTAAAGCTGTATTAAGCAATCTCACTGATGATTCTGATTTGCAATCACAGCATCCATAACAAATGTGCAGGACACACGGTAGAATCTCATTGGTTTACACCCCTACACAAACCACAGCCCCCAAGCTTTCAATCAGGCAAAGGCCTCTTTGCCCAAGTGCACATTAGCTGCTGGCTCAGACGGGCCTATGGCATGGCGGCCTCCCCAGCGGCAGGCGCACCGCAGCAAGGCGCTCATTAAGCTATTGGGTTTCATTCCAGTAACCGTTCAAATACATTCTTCATTGTACCATAAAGTATGCTTGTTTCATGCTAGAACTTTGATTTTCCTCCTCCCCCTTCCTTTCCACTCTCATTACCCCCATCTCCATCCTCCCGTTTTGGTATTTTTTCCCATGCAAACACACTCACAAAAATTCATCTAATTCTCAATGGGTCTCTTGGTCATTAGTGCAAATTAGTGGGGTTTTGCTGAATATGGTCAGACTTGATTTGCCAAGTTCTTTTCCCGTTAAGGTTTTAAGCCCATGTGTATTTCAAGGGAAATCTAATTTGTAGGTTTCGGATTCATTTACACTCAGCTCACAAACGTGGTTCTGTGAGGCCTCCATAGCTGGTGTACAAGAGGCCACAGGGGCTGGTTTCTCTTCCTTCTAACAAGTTCTTGTTAGAATGTTTGCTTTGAAGTAGGTATTTGGGCCACGCTGGAAGCAAACAGAACTAAACCCCAGGAAAATGTAAAGTAAGATTTAAAAACCAAGTTCAAAACCCTTTTTCTTGCCTCAATAATTATAGCTTAAAAAAATCGCTAAGGATGGAACCATCCATTTAGTCTTTTAAGGATGATGTCACCACTGGGCAGCCTGGATGGGGCTGTGTCACACAGCATTTCTGTCTAGGTGACAAAGAGAGCAGATGTCCTTCTCTGCTTGGGCTCTGCCTTGTTGATGCCTCCTAAGTCTGATTGCTGCAGCAGGACCACCCAAGCTGTTCCACACCCCTCCCAGGGCTCTGTTCCTGAGGTTCCTGGAGTCATTTGTGTCTACAGGTGGTCCCATCACTACTGACTTCTTTCTAGTTCCTCTCTTTGGAGTGCCTTTGCTCTGTCTGTTGTTGGATTCTCAAGTAAGCACTTCTTGCACTCCCAATGAGAGGTTGTTCATCAATTCCCAATGCCTGTTGTTGACTAGAATCACAGTCACAGACTCTCTGTTGCAGTCTTTGGAGCCTGTGCTTTCAAACTGGTCATTTACTCAGGGCCCTGTGTTCCTTCTGACTCTCCTTTGTCACTGTATTGCTTTGAATGAAAGAAGGCAAAGGTTACCAATGCCCACTTGGCCATTCTGGTATGCCAGTGGGAAGTGCTGCTGGGTCCTTCTCCACACAGGTACATGCTGTAGCATGAGCATCCCTGGGCACCAGCTCTCATCCAGACAGACCATCTGAGGAAGCAACTCTCAACATTCCAAGAGGTTGCTGTGTCCTTTACCTTCAATAATGGCCCCATAAAAAGGCAAATGACATATCACCCCACAAGGGGAGTGGTGGTACCAAAAAAAGGTATCTGTACCAGCTAATTTTCTGCAGCAGCAACTCCTTCCAGTGTTTACTTCTAGGGACACTAGGAAAATATAAACAGATATGGCTCACTATGGTGACTCCAAGGTAATGGAGAATTCTAAGCAGTGAAAAGCAAACTGAGCTACAAACCACCAAAAGAAACTAAGGACTCTGTGGAAGTGGACAGACTTTCTATTGTACTTGTTTTGAGAATCAGCAAATCATTCAGGGACTAGCAGGAACAGCCTATGGGCAAAACTCCTATTACGCTCAGAAAACTTATCCATCCATCCACCCATCCACCTTCTAGCTAAATGCAGAGAATTCTAAAACACTTATTATACCCATTAATGAAAAATTCTTTTTCCAACTTGCCCCAAATCTAAGATTTTTGGAGAGCGCACTGCTGAAATCCACAGAAGAGATAATGGAACCACTGGTCAGGAAGTCCCTACATGCACTATTTATTACCTGTCAGTCTTTAACAAAGTGTCATTCATATGGCAGGACCTCCAGTACTCTCTACTACATGTAAAAGCTGAGATGGGAAATGTATCTTTTCTATCCCATATTCAAAATTATACAACCAGGGCAGAAAGCAGAGTGCAGCAGGAAGGTGTGTGATGCTCCAATGTCTATAACCAGTCTTCAGCCTAACATTCCACTCTCTCACGTCCTACTTTGTTCTTCTTAGTGGATTGCTTTAATCTGGTTAACAATGTGTTTTCTACAGAGATCTTAGCTTCTGTTGCTAAAACAGTGTTGCCTTCACCTACCACACAGCTCTTTCAACCAACACGTACAAAGGCTGAAGCAAGAATTTCAATCTTGAACATAAAGACTTTCCTCAGAGTGGTACACTCAAGATTTTGTACTGCACCATATGGCAATTTCACTTTGGAAGAAAGAAAACTCAGTTATTAAACTACAGTTAGTAAAATGCAAATATAGATATTAATGTTTGCAATTCTAAAATGTACTCAATGGAACAATTTACTCCTTAATGAAAGTAGAAAAAAATCTAGAGACTTTTAGCAGTTCTTTCTGGTTTATGCCTATGGATTTTACTCCATGCAAGGATCATATTTTATGTAAAGTCACCAAGTTTCCTTTATTCATTATAATATGCTGATCACTAAAGGTTATACATTTTTGAAAATATTTTAATAACAGCATAATCCCCCAGTGCATGGCTATACCATGCTTTCTCTTTATGGGAATGGAAACTGTTTCCAGATTTTCACTAATGTAACAGTCCAGCAGTGAACATTCTTAAATAAAAATTTCTCACATTCATACCTATGGAGAAAGTGCGTGTGTGTGTGTGTGTGTGTGAATGTGCATTTTCTAAATGTCTCTGAGGTTGCATATATAATGTAAGCAACAGGAGTATCAATCACTATGATGAACTTTTCAGTGTGATGTACACTGACTATGTTAAACTCATGCTCCTATATGAAGATTCATGCATGCCCAGCTCTTGGTGGAAACTGATCTCTTTCAGAGATAAGGTGCTATTTGTTAGTATGTTTCCTATCTTCTACCCTGGATTATAAGACAGGATTTTTTTGGAGGCATTTTATTTGGACTCCTTTGAAGAATGACGACTCTAATAATGGAGAGTTTGGTATATAGAACATCATTCTAAAGACCCTGCTACACATACAAATTCCTTGCTATTTCAAACCTTCCACTTGATGAGGCCATAGAACCCTGGATGTGGTCAAAAGGATTGTAAACAGTACAGCTGCTACTGAAAATGCTTAATATAGAACAACCATGTGACAAGCAATTACTTTTAGGCACACACCCCAAGGAATTGAGAGTAGAAATGCAAACTGAGACTTATGCATCGAAACTCATAGTGTAGAGATGGGAATGTATCACACAGGTTGTAAAATTGCAATGAAAGAATTGCAGGATTCAGATCCTGGTGCCCCAGCAACATACTTCATAAATGCCTGTAACTCCAGCTCCAAGGGACCAACCACCTTCTTCTTGTCTCCGTCTATACATGTGTATGCATGTGTGTATGTACTCACACAGACAGATACGTACACACATAAATAAATTTTGGGCTGGCAAGATGGTTGAGCAGCACTTGCAACAATGAACTTAGTTGTATGCCCAAAAGCCGAATGATAGGAGGAGAGAACTGACTTCTGCAAATTGTCATCTGACCTCCTTAAGTACAAACACACACAATAAATGAGTGGTACAAAATTAAAGAAAGTATTTGTAGTAACAATATTTACAATAGTCAAATGAGGGAATCAACCCACATGTCACACAATGGATAAAGGGCTAAATAAAATGCGGTATATAGGTACAAGGGGATATTACTCAATTTTATAATAGAAAAACATCTCAACATACTACAAGACAAATGAATCTTAAAAATACTATGCTGGCGGAAAAGAAGCCAGATGGAACATGCCATTATCATGTATTCCCAATTGGGGGAGATACTGAGAATAGGCAAATTCATCAAGAACAAAAATAAAGAGGTTACGAGGAGCTGGGAAAGAATGGGGAGTCATTGTTTAAAGGGTATATAGAGTTCCTGTTCAGGATAATACACTCTGAAAGTAGATCTGTGATGGCTGTACATTGTGAATATATAAAACATCATGGAACTGTGTAATTAAAGAGGCTTCAGTGGTTAGATTTCTGTGTATCTTCCCCAACATAAAAAGTTCACATAGGAAAAAAAGGATGGTTGACAATGGATGGCCAGACTTGCAGAAAAACACTAAAGAAACTGAGAGCTGTGAACAGGTTGTGAGTGTTCACTGTAAACGTCTATCATGTGCGTGTGTGTGTGTCTGTGTCTGTGTGTATGTGAATATGTACATGTGAGGGCTGGCACCTGCAAAGTTCAGAAGATGGTGTCAGGGATGTCAGATTCCCTGGAGCTGGAGTTGCAGGTGGTGTCCACTGTGGGTGCTAGGAACTGAACTCAGGTCCATTGTAAGACGCTCTATGCTCTTAACCATAGGGCCATCTCTCCAGCCCCATCTATTATCTTTTTTTTATGTTACAAAGCATCTAAGAGAAAATGTTGGGGAAGTATGATAAGAATGCTATTCCTACGTCTACTTTAAAACATAAATTTCTTGATATTGTATTTACTGGTTTGGGTTTTGCAGTTCATGAAATTTTAGTTATTTCTTGTCTAAACCCCAAAAGGAGGATGCTGAGTATAAGCACTGTGAAGAAGAGAAGTTCTAGAGGAAACTAAGGTAACTAAGGTAACCAAGCCCCAATGTGGCTATATTTGGGCATTGAGTTTAAAGGTCTTAACTCTACAGGAAGGGTAGTGTTAAAAGAGAAAGCTCTCTATACATACACACAGAGGGTAGGCCACTGCAGACATCGTGAGAAACTGGTTGTCCCCAGGCCAGGTTGAGTAAACCGCAGTTCACCAAATTAGCATCTTGATCTTAGGGCATCTCAGCTTCTTGAACTGTGAGGACTGAAGGTAAAGCCATCCCACCCATGACCATGCTACATTATTAGGGTGAGCGCTGGAGCAATTAATTCACGTCTAGGCTGCAGACAACTGAAATCAACTATGAATGAGGAGACTGACTGCTAGAGCCACAAGGGCTCAGCAATCAAGCTGTGAAGCCTCCCTTCACACACAGGAGCAGGCAGATTCCCACAGAGGTCACGTGATTGGTTTGAGGGCTTTCAGAAAGACTTGTGGTAGAGACAAGGGCCAGAGCCCAGGCCTCTTGACTTCAGTACTTTCCATCATACTGCACGGCTTTAGCAAATTCTTGAATCAAGTGTTAGAAGCCAACATTTTAATTTCTTTCCCTTTACTAAAATTTCTTTTAGAAGTTCAGCTTCATTTTTATGAATGTCATTTTTCCCTCTACTCATTCTTTAAAATCACAAATTAATTTATCCACATAGGAAAAAAATTAGAGAAATCTTGTGAATAAGTACAAACGCATGTAAGATACAAAAGGAGAACTGCAGACCCCCAAAATGGGACACAAATTTAGGCAAATGTTGGTTCAATTATTAATTTATAGCAGAGGCACTGTCTACTCACATGGGTGACTTGCTTCCTAATGGCTGCCTATTTATAACATATAAAGGTACTCTAGAAAATAATTAAAATGCATTTCTTTCCAAATTAATCATTTATAGTCTAATTTAGCAAAGTATTACATATTTATAATACTTAAAATGTCAATTTTGATAAAACATCTTTATAAATAGACCAAGAAAACCAGATTAATAAGCATGTGTGCTTTATAAGGTAATAAAATAATACATTTTCATAACATTTACAAAATAATATGAAGTATAAAAATTGAACAATATTTTGTTTTAAACAGTTCTTACAGAAATTTTTATTTCACTTTTCCATTAGGTAAAGCTAACGGACATGAAGATAAACACTGTTAATGATGTTGGCACTGTGGAAGCATGCCAATGATAGCCACAATGCTAGTGACCTATTATTAGCATGAAAACATTTATCTGTAATATTTCTCAAATGTTCTCCCTCAATTTGATTCAAAGAACTCTATCACTGAATGGAAGGTTCTACAAAGAACTCCATCCTGTAATTTTCTGTTTCATATTTCTGTCAGCGATAGGTTGGTCCTGTTGCTGTATGGTATGACAGTAGAATAGGGACGGTGCTTGTCACTACACTAGACTTTCCCAAAACTGTGCTGCAAGTTCAAAAATAATAGAGGATTAATTTCAAAAATATTTTGAGCAGAGGCTACACCATTAGGGAGAGAGATTTTTATCTCTTACTCACTCAAGGAAGAACCATGATTAGTGGAAAAGACTGGGGGACAAGAATCTATTCCAAAACCAAACCATTGTTTTATTGCTTTCATAGGTGCTATCCAATCTAAAATGAAGTTCATTCTTTTTATCCAAATATGTGGGAACATGGGAACACTAGCAAGGTGATGCAGAATGGGCAAGCTGACTATGAGCAGTCTCCCGGGTAGAGCAGGATCATTTTCCCTCCTTTTTTCTAGGTAGTACTGCCCTGGTGGGACTTAATTAGTTCTGAAGAAGGCTAATTGTCATAGTCCATGGATGTTCAGAGGCACAGAGAAAGGCAATATCCCAACGTTGCATTCCTTACCCTTTTCTAGAATACACCCTATAAAAAAGCTAGTAGCCTATGATTAAGAGTACTGCTGTTTAGAAGCTGTAATAGTTATTATCTTAAAAGCAGCTAACATATTCAAATGACACCCATGCAAATGACATATTTTAGTAACTCCTTAGCCAGGAACCCAAGTTCTAGGTCTATCACCATTTGTCCTGAGAAAAGAAGCTTGAACGAATCTCAGCTTCTTCTGCAAAAGCTTTACCTCCTCCTCCAACAGCACCTAACATGCTTATAGACTGCAAAGGGCTGCACAAATTTTAACTCACTCAATCCAGACAGCTCCACAGGAAGGCACTATATTTGCCAATACTTTATACATGAGGAAACTAAAGCTCAGAGAGGTTGAGTAGCTTGCCCAAAGATAACAGCATGCTAGATAGAGGGCTAAGCACTGAATCAGTAAAATGACTAGTATGCAAGGCGCCCTCACCCTGCTGCTTTTGGCTGTGGCAGGACAGCACATCAGAGTGGGAGCACATGGTCCAACAAGTGTGTTGCCTTCATGATACTAGGACGCAAAAAGAGAAGCGATCCAGAGGGCCTAGTACTTGGCAGTTCTACCAATTTCCAACAGTGCCAAATTGAGACTGAGAACCTCTAAAGGCCACTCCAGATCCCAACTATAGCAGAAAGGACCATTCAGATCATAAAGCCTAAGCTCTAACTACAAACAGGAGGTCTCTAAGGAGCATCAGAGATGGATGAACAGCAGATATCAAATTAGGTCTTCTAGTCATTATTTCAAGGAAAATGCAGAAGCACCTCTGTCCCATTTTGTATTTCTCTATGTAATTTCATATATTACTGTGTGAGAATATGCGTGTGTATATGTGTGCAATACCTTAGAGTAAAAAGATGGGAAAGATATTTGTGTTTTCCAGTTTAAGCAACAGATTAGAACACTGAGAGTATCTCGGAGATAGCAGGTAGAGTAGCTAGATAGATGGCTCTGGCCAGCTATGAGGGCACGAGGACACTGTGGGGCCATCCCATGTGTGGATTACAAATAAGGACATGAAGACACTGTGGGAATATCTCATGTGTGGGTTACAAATGAGGGCACGAGGACACTGTGGGGCCATCTCATTTATTGCACACATCTCTGTAGGTCACAGGGCCAGAGCACCTTATCCACACTATTTCACTTAGAGATAATTTCATCACTGAGTACATGATTTAAAAAGCCATTAGTTTGAAAGTCAAAGACTGGCTAAGCCCGAGGCTCAGAAAAGGCAGACTTTCTGGAGTCAGGACTGCAAAGCCTAGCTGTAGTGACTCACCCCAAAGTCTTACTAAAGAACTAGCTGAAGGTCAAGCAGATTAGGGAGAAAGCTGGGATAGACAAAGAACAGCAAATCTTCTCTCTATGGCAAGCACAGGTTCTCAGGAGCTTTGGGGAGAGCTGGGTTTAACCTCAACTCTTTCAGCAGAGTCTCAGGCTTATTTGTCAAAGTGGATAACACACACATATACACCAAACCCCCCTCAAAACAAAAAAGTCTGAATTGTCCTACAGTATTTAATCATCCTACAGAAATGCAATGTTAGAAAAAAATGTTCACTTAAATTGGGTGTGAAGAAACATTAAACTATGCTCAGGACTCTGACTGTGGTTCTTGTTAAATAGGATTTTTTTTTCTAAGAATCACCAGTTAGTACAGTGATAAAGTCTGATGCCCAGAATCTGTAGCCATGGAGAAAGGATGAAGCTGCAGGCAGCACTGTGTTTTCTGGGAAGCAAAGTCATGAAATACTATCACAAAGACCAATATGTCAACCATGTGGTTCCCTATACACAATCTCCACGTCCTAGAAACATGGTTTTAATTTCAGCATCCAGCAGTAAAAAGTTACTCCTCGATGCTGCTTGTGGTGAGCACTGTGACCCAGGTCCTCAAGGAGACCAGCACAGCTCATTTTCAAACCCCTCACTTGTCAGATGCCTGTTGGCTCCCAATTCTACCTTCTTGTAGCTGTCTTCTATTACTCTTGCCTTTGGTAGTTACACCCTTTGGGGCACTGGCCGTCCTACTTTGCTTTCTTGGATTGCTTCCTTTGGGAGAAGTCAGCCTTCACCCAGTGGGAACACTTCAGTTCCTGTGCAGAACTGAGGCTGGTAAACAAGGCCCAGAACTAACTTGTCACCATGTAAGTGAAATACCTTAGGATGAATTGTCCACCTCAAGGAACACATTATGGGGAACTCCATGCCAGAACTGCCCATCCAAGATGCTCCCAAGTTCTTGACTCTCAGAAGTCACAAGACAATAAGCAACCACTCTTGTGTTAACAGACTAAGTTTTGGGGACTTACTACAGATGAGCAACACAATACAATATTACACATAATGCTTACAGCAACCAACCACAAGAGCTTGCAACAGTTTACTGATTCTCCTACAATTAGCCAGCTATCAGTTTTTACAGACTTGACTTTTGCTAATGATCAGAGATGCCAACAGTCACATGACCATACTCTGATCTGTTTGTCCTTGCTGTGCTGGCATCATTATTTTGGGAGGGGAAGTCTTTCAAGATGATCACAGACATAATATGATGATTGTTATTTGTAAATGCTGACTTTACATGCTTGCAAAACCCACGATTTGCTTAAAAATATTTAATTTTTTATATGTATGTTTATATTTTATAGTATGTATGTTTATATTTTATGTTTATATTTTATAGTTTATATTTTCCAACAAAGCTATTAAAAAAACTTGCTTACTTTTGAAGGTAAGTTAGATACTGTGGCTATGAAGAAGCTTTGGGGAGAGCGGTGGTCTAAAACAGGCAAATTTGCCAGAGCAGTGAGAAAACAAATGTCTTTGCCAAAATCCATTTCAGTGATTTTCTCAGGAAGAGAATCTTAATAATTTTCCATATGTGCAAAGGGCTTATTTTCAACCAGCACAAAAATACAGCAAGATTTTTAGAAAGATCATTTTTTCAAAAAGCTAGGCACTGGGCACTGGATCTCAGTTACAATGAGAAGAGAAACAGTCCACATGAATTCATGGAGCTTGTCTGCTTGCCAAAAGCTTACTATTTCACACTGGTGTATGGGGAAAGTATTTAAGAAGACTGCCAAGTGTGCAGTCCTGCTTCCTAAATTAGCCCACTCCATGAAAAAGGAACCTTCCTTTACACCTCTCAGGCTTCACTGCAGGCCAGCTCTGGGCCTAGGTCTCTGCACGCGACCAGGGAAGGGTCAGTTTACACAGCTCCTGATACATCATATGTGCAAGACTTCAAAACAATTGAGTGAAAGGTTTAAGAAAAGCATCAAGAACTATCCTTTGGTTTAGCCTTACTGTGAGCTGATATTTTCTTTAAAATAATAAAAGAGAAAGATCGGTATTGGTGTATATGTGTGGGTGTTTGTGTGTGGGTGTGCGTGCACATATGCACACACAAGCAATTGAGCCACCTGTGCATGCCTGTGGAGGCTGGAAGAGAGTGTGGATCCCCTGGGAACTATGGGTAATAAGACCTGGAAACTGAACCTGGGTCCTCTGGAAGAGCTGGAAATATTCCTAACTCTAAGACATCTCTTACTTTCTTTTAATCTGTTTAGAAATTCTGAAGCACAGCAATGAGAATATTAAATTATAAGCCTCTCTTTCATTTCTTAGCATCTATGTCCTAACTTCTACCCACGTTATCAAATGCAATGTATGATTCATTGCAACCCTATTAAAATCCCCGTGATATTCTTTATATAACATAAAGCAAAACAATCCCAATTAAAACCAATCCCCAAATTCATTCAGAAACACAAAAGGCTCCAAAACAGCCAAAGCAGCCCTGAGCAAACGGTCATCCTGGTGGTTTCACAGAGCCACAGCAGCATCAGCAGTATGGTGCTGACACAGCAGACATTCAGACCAAAGAAACAGAACAGTGGACTGAGAAGTAAACTAACACAACAAAAGCTACTTCATTCTTGACAAAGGTATAAACACACTGTACAAAACGATCAGTTCTTTAGCAAATGAGGCTGGAAAAAAACAGTATAATCAAATGGATTTAATAACTGGATAAACAGACTAGAGACCAACCTCCCACTCTGCACAAAAACCCAGGCCAAAATGAACCAAACACCTTAGTGTAAGACCTGAAACTTTGAAACTACTAGAGGGAAAAAGGAGAAACCTTGTAAGGTATAGACACAGGCAAGGACTTCTGAAAAGCCCTCCATAGCTCAGGAGAAGGGAGCAGGTGACAAATGAGACTGCAGGAAGTAAGAAGCACCACACAACAGCAGGAGCAAGCAGAGCAGAGACACAGCAGACTGGGGAGAAAACCCTTGTTAGCTGTTAGCCTGACAGGATCCCAATATCCAAATGATACAAACACCTAAACAATTAAAAAAAATCAGTACATGGGCAAGCAAATTGGAAAGTCCCCAAAAAAAGACATAAAATGGCCAATAAACATATGAATCATTACAATATCCTTAGCCACTGGGGAATGCAAATTGAAACTACATGGAGATAAACTCTCTCCCAGTCAGAAAGGCTACCATGTAGAAAATTGCCAACACCAAAAGGTGGCAAGCATGTGGGGGAAATGGAAGCCTGATAGGTATTGATGGGTCCAGCCATACTAGTGGAAGTATGGAAGGCACACACTTATGTGTAAACACATGGATACAAACCATTCAGTGGTTAACTTATGTGTTTTTTCTTTATCTTCTTCCCTTTCAGTTTTAGGGTGATGAAAAACTGACATATATCTTGTAGGAACCATACTTGAAACTGAATTTTGCTCTTTCCTTGGGCTGGCTGATGTATAAAACAGTGCTCTCTCATGGTGCTGGGCAGTGGCTGCAAGCTTACATGATCAATAGTGGAAAGAACTGGTGTACTACTGTGCTGCTAAGCTCCAGTGCTCATGGGGTTAATGGTAGCTTCAACTTGATGAGTTTACTGGAACATGACTCTATTATAA
Organism: Ellobius talpinus; assembly: GCA_001685095.1. Taxonomy (NCBI): domain Eukaryota; kingdom Metazoa; phylum Chordata; class Mammalia; order Rodentia; family Cricetidae; genus Ellobius; species Ellobius talpinus. The sequence continues at coordinate 13,073 of LOJH01025996.1, forward strand.
GTTGATTGTGTTAAATAACTAATATTCTCAATGAACCTTCTCAATATAAATAGAATTACAATATATTTTCTGCCATCCTATACTTTAGTCTTCTGTTCTTTTGTTTGGTTGGCAATATGTTTTGATGTTTGTCATATACTAAACTCACTACCCATGATAATTAATCTTTATCATCACCTTGACTAGATTTGTAATCACCTAAGAGGCACACCTCAGAGTTATCTGTGAAGGAGTTTCCAGACAGGTTTAGTTGAGGAGGAAAACTGAATGTGAAAGGCATCATTTCACAGGTTGGGGTTCTAGACTACATCACCAATCACCAGGAGGAAGTGAGTGAACACCAGCATTTCCTCTCCCTGCTTTCTGACTGGGAGACAGTATGACCAGCGGTCTCCTCAAGCTTCCGGCACCACTTTCCCCTCACGACAGACTGTATACTCAAACGGAAACCAAACCTCCCTTTCCTTAAGCTGCTATGTCAGGCATTCTGTCACAGCCAGGTGGCCATCACCAACACAGCACCTGTATTTGGCTGTATTTATGGTTAAACTGTTTAATAAATATTATTATAACTTTAGATTGTGTTTTAATGTGGAGTCTGGCTTATGAAGAATCCCTACAATCATGATTTCTAGGAAATTTCCTGACTAGTCCTGTATTTCTTACTTTTAGTGAAAAACAAAACTTTTTTGAAATGGCTTTGTAATATATATACACATACATACTCCCAGGTCGATTTCAAATTTTACTAGGTAGCCCAGGCTAGCCTTGAACTCAAAATCCTGCCTTAGCCTCCAGAATGCCGAAATTACAATTACAATGTGTACCACCACACTTAATATCTAGTAAATGTTTTGCTTGACTTTGTTGAGACAGGGTCTCACATAGCATAGGCTGGCCTTGAACTCACTATGAAGCCGAGGCTGGCCTTGAATTAATATTCCTTTCTTTACTTCTTGAATGCTGGGATTACATGTATATACCACCATACTTGGCTTCTAATGATTTTTTGAATCACCTATTTAGTTTTTCTCTTTGCCTCCAATTTTGAGTTTCATTAACTAGAATTAGAAGAGATACAACTTTATGCTCATCCCATCCAGACTAACTCAATTACATGCTACACCAACTGCCAACAAACAGTCTTACAATTGCCGGTGACAGAACATTCATCCTCTCTAACTTTTTACTTACTTTAGGACTAAGCAGGACACACACGCTGGTCTTTTCACATTGCAGATGAGCAGAAACTCATAGATTTGTCCTTAAAACCTAGCCGAGGGCTGGGAGAAATGGCACTTGAGGCAGGTATGGTTGTGTGCTTGGAATGTCAACAGTGGGCACAACAGTGGGCAGTAGAGACAGGTCCCTGGGTTTGCTGTCCAGCCAGTCATGCCTCCTTGAAAAGCTTCAGGCCAACGGTAGATCTGCCCACCCACTCATCACCCCCAAACCACCTGAAACCAGGTGGATAGCTTTTGAGTGCTGGGAGTCTCCAAGACTCACGTAAAAAGAACAGATGATAGAAATACCAGCAAGCTAGCAAATGATTGACTCTTTAATGTTCATGTTCAAAACATGGTAATACTGAAATCTATAGTGAGATCTGGAGCCCCAACTGAGGTAGAGAAACTGGATCCGGCCTTCGAGCTGTTCTCAGCAGCAAGCTGAAGGCCTCAGATGCTCTCCAGGAGGACGGCTGCAGCCTGCACTTCTGGGCTGAGCTGACGCTCCCCTTCACCACTCTCCTGGAATAATCATGGTCATGCATCATTTCTTTGCCTACCTGTACAGCCTCCCTCCCTCCCCATTTTCTCCACAACTGCAAAGGCCTCATTGAGGCCACCTCTCCTCTCTCTGATACTAGCTGTGGTTTGTTTTCCTCAGACCATTTTCCCACCCTGCTATTTTTCCCCACCATTTTTCTATTGTGTCTGAGGTTAGTAGCAACCATGATTTCTAGAGCTTTCACAGGTGTTTGTGTGTGTGTGTGTGTGTGCGTGTGTGTGTGCATGCGAGAGAGAGAGAGAGAGAGAGAGAGAGAACACACACGTGTTTCTTGCTAGGGATTTCATCCCCAGCATCATGCATGCTAGGCAAGCATTCTACCCTAGACTTCCATTTCAGGCTTGCTTAGTGCTTACAGTTTGTATTTCAAAATTAATAAGCTCTGTTTTTATTTTCCAATTAACCTTAGACAACAAAATGGAAACTTTTCAAACACTGTATACCTTCTTACTCATTTCATAGAATTTAAGTAAAATTCCCTGAATCCCAAAATAATTCACCAAAATTGGCTTTCTATCAACAATGTACATTGATTTATAATGATTGGGAACTATTCTCTGCAGACACAGGATTTAAGACTGTGTGAACCTCCTTCTTCACAGTTAGGCAAATGTTTTATTTTCCTTGTTCAAGTTAGTTTTTTAAATTTTATTTAGAAAAGACATTTTCTTCTAAACTAAAAAAGAAAAAAAGAGTTTATTTCTTTTGTAAGTGAAATAGCCAAGCAGAGAGATAATTATGGTAAGCTTCTTGTTTGATTGTACTGTAAGCTATTGCTAACATTATTGGTTAGTTTTTGCTAATGTTATTTATACCAGCTATTGACAATGTAATTCAAAATTGATTTAATTCTCTCCAAGCCCATGGTTTATTGTTTATCCAAGAATCTATTGCTGTTGTAACTCTTGCACTGTATTTTCCATCTCCTCAGAGTTAGATCAAATAATTTAAACAGATTTTAGTCAACATTCTCACACTAGAAATTTGACTGGTTGCAAAGTTAAATTTCTTTCTTTCTTTGGACAGACTCAGAAAATAAGATAATACATTTTCAGATTATTCCAAAAAATGACATCACTTAACTGGAAAAGCTGTGACTTTTCAAAGGTCTACTGCTCTGAAGCAATGCATAGAATATACTCTGAAATCTATACCAAAAATTTGTCATGTTTGCATTTCTTATCTTTATTGATATTATTATGATGGTTTTACCTTTGAGATGGTTTTTAATCATATAAATAAAACTTACCTCTTTATTTTCATTTTTTTAAAGTTTAAAAGAATCTTATATATTTTTATAAAGATTTATTTTTATGCTTATGCTTGGCTTGCATGTATGTATGCACACCATGTTTATGCCTGATACCTGTGTAGGCCAGAAGAATGTGTTGGATTCCTTGGAACTGGAGTTACAGACAGATGTCAATCATGCAGTTGCTGAGAATAGAAAACACTGGTCCTCTGCAAGAGCAGCAACTGGCTGAGCTACCTCTCTAGCCCCTGGGTTTACATTATCTTAAATACAAGCATCTCCATTTCTAATGTTGAATGCCCAACTAACTAGCTGCTAACATAAAGAATCTTGATATCATACATTACTAACTTTATATGTAGATCTACAAATATACAAATTTAATAGCAGTATGAACTCTTGATGCTTTTTAGCAACTATGTGTAATTTTTGTGGATACTGTGTTAATCACGAGTGTATCTGGAAGCCAGAATGGGAATATAGCACTGAAAAACAGCTCGACACCACATACTCCTAAGCAGCGTCTAGCTACACTGCAATGCCTAGAGCATTGGGGCAGGCCAAGCGCAAACCTCCAGGACACACAAAATAGCTGTCTTTTCTCAGTGGATGGGATGTATTCAGAATACTTCTAACATGAAAATTGTCAGTTTAGCCATTTGTAATTATTTTGGGGCAAGGTCTTGCTGTGTAGTTCAGGTTGGGCTTTCATGCCCCTCCTGCCTTAGCTAAGCCTCCCTGGTGCTGAGATTACAAATGTGCTGTGCCCCTGTGCCAGTCTGTTTCGAGTGGACATTTCAATAATTACATTTAAAATATCAGTACAACCACTACTACTATTTTCCAAAATTTTTCCTTCACCCCTGATTAAACAATCTGTGCTGCTAATAGAGCAATTATTTTTGCTGCCTCCATACCTGATAACTCTTCCTGTTATCCTGAATTTGTTCAAGAAACTTTATGTGGGTGGAGCCACACAGCATTTTTCTATGTGTGTCTACATCACTCTGCTTATCCTCATGTTTTCATGGTTCTTCTAAGTGGAGACTGACTTCTCTGGGCAGCAGGAAGAAGCAACCAGCACATCCCCATCCCCCAGCAAGAAAGCCACTGAGAATCCGGCTTCCTGCCTGTGTCTATGGGAGAGGCTTCTTCCCAAGTCTTGCCTATTTGCCTACAAGGCTAAGACCATTCTTCCAGTTGCCAGGGCACATATGGACACATCCCTTTGTAGTGTTTCTTAGCTGAGATCTTGAGATTCGCCCTCTCACCCCTATTTCCCCCAAGGCAAACAGAATGACAGCATCTCTGTAGACAGGTGCTTTTCTTTGGAAGAAAAAAATGAATTTTCCTGCGGAGTCTCATCTTCAACCTGCGGTTATCTGGCTCTTTTTTCATTTTTAGCCACATGTCAAATAATACTAAAAGTTGGGAATTTTCTTAATGCAGGCAGGAGAAAAACACCTTACTTAGAATGCAGACAACTTGTGTGTGTAAGGACCTGAGATATTTTGTAGCAGCATGTGGGGTAATTTTCCAAGAGTCTGAAAACAAGATGTCTAGACTTTTCTCCTAATTGATGGCTATGCATAAAAATGTATCATAAAAATGTGTCTGAAATTGTACAGGAGCATATCATTAACAAAGGCACTTTTATCAAAAAAATCGGGTTGTCTATGTGATATATAACAGGAATGTGTTAATACTAAAATCATTTTGCTAATAGGTGTTCTTCAAATTTTGTTTGTCAAATGACTGCTTTCTGGTGTTTTCAGACCAGAGCTTCAAACAATTTTTCAAACAAGAGCTTCAAGAATGGATTGTGTTGTTTTGGTTCTTACCACAGTGCAGTACAGTTTTCTACTTAAAACAGGGACTTTAATGAGTGACAGTTAAATAGAACTCTTGTTCCCACTGTATGTTTTCAGTTTAAAACTTATGGCTTCACCCCACGTCCTCTCCAGCATAAGTTGTCATCAGTGCTTTTGATCTTGGGCATTCTTACAGGTGTTAAGATGGAATCTCAGAGTTGTTTTGATTTGTATTTCTCTGATGGCTAAGGAT